>JAMFLO010000302.1:0-42017 GCA_027475765.1 Paralagenidium karlingii
GGGTTGGATCCATTTGAAGCTCAAAGTGGAGAACGTCACATTGTCAGGTGTACTGGAACTCGTCTCTGCACACGAAACGTTCACATCGCTGAGTTGGCAGAGTGGCAAAGGATCGAGCCAGAGGCTCCAGACGTCGTAGTGCTCTCGGATCCACTTGCATGCCGAGTGAAAATACTGGTCGTTGAGATTGTCCATGCCGGAGGCGTCGATATAATCCGTTAACAGCTGAATGAGATCCAATTCGGACAACGTTATGTGCGAGAGCAGCCACCCGATCCTGGCATTCCCAGTGGATCCTCCTTTTAATAACGTCAGAGCACCGAATTTGCGGAGATTCTGCGTCGGATAATCGACATCAATGGGGTTGTCAGTTGGTTCGCCATATCCATTCTCTCCAAACGTGCCGGTCGATAACATAACGCGCATGGGGTTCTCATTCGGCAAAAAGACGCGCTCAAACATGCCGCGATACCGAATGTGGTAGTCGTCCGGCTCGAAATGGTAAAACACAACAGGACGGTCATTGTCGTAGGAATCCAAAGCGTATCTTTTCATCTCTGACGAGCCAATGAAGCAAAAGTACGCCGGCACACCCACGTTGGACAGCACTCCCTGTAAGTACCCAGGATCGTCGTAGTACTCTTCCGAGGCCACAACCAAGCAATGTTTACCCTGTTTCTCCCGTTGGGTACACGCATACGTCTTGGAACATGCGTTCAGACACCCAAAAACCCCGTCGTCACAGAAATCGTTTGGTGCTTCGGTATAAAAGTCTGCGTTGCTGGTCAACGTGGACACGTTCAGTGCGGCGATGAGTCCGTCGTTGTCGATGTAATCCATCCAGAAGTCGGCCGAGAACGTTGGATTCGATCGGAGAGGATCAAGTCCCTGTTCAATGAAGTTGGTGGTCGTGTACATTCCCGAACGGCCAAAGTAACCAACGCTTCCAGCGTTGTAGGACTCGTTGGCGTAGACAGCAAAACTCTGTTCGTAGCCAGCTGTCCAGACTTCCATATCAACGTGCACGGGGTTGCACAGACCCAGTGGAGAGGACGCCATGCGCTCCGCTAACCGCGTGTAGTCGTACGCCAGGAAGAACGAAACGGGGTAGCCATACTACAAATGCACATACAATGCACCACGTCAGAAATTCGGCCACATCACGATTCGCGGAAACGCTCTCTTAACTGCCTGGAACGCACCACTTCGGAAGCGATGATGGCCATCACCAGACTAGACAACGTGTGGGAACTCCATTGATCCAACTCGATGACAAGAGATCCCTGGATGGTTCCATTGAGGAGGATGGAACCGTTGGCGTCCACCCTGGTGCCGGCCGCTTGAAACGTCTCCTCCGGGCTCATGCAGGAACTCGAGTAGGCCTCTGGAGAAGCCGTGCGTGGGTCATCGATCTGTTCGTCGAGGTGACAGAGCACGTGAGCAAAGCGCCAAATCGGAATCAGAGTATAAAGACAACGCGGCAGTGTGCTGCCATCACAACTGTCACTCACGTGGAAACGAGAATTGGGGAGCGCCGCGTGCAGAAACGGGTGGATCCGTCGGCGATCGGGTCCTGTTCGGTCCATGGAAGCGATGTGTCGTTGGGTCTCGATGGACGCCACCCATTCGTTTGTCAGACAGGTGCCAAGGAGCATGGAGAAAGGTTTCTTTGGGTCGAGGCTCTGGCCAGTGGCCCACTGCCCACCCAATGACCCCACCGAGAGAGAGAGAGAGAGAGAGAGAGAGGTCACAGTCAGTGCCGTTCCGCAGAGCCCATTTGGAGGAAGAAGCGACCTGCCAGCGAAGAACTGCCAGTAGAAGCAGAAGACAACGAGACGACGACGCCATTGGGGCCAACCGACTTGCACCCAGCAATCAAAAGCGCAATGCACTGCACGTTTCGGAAAGGAAAGCTGTGAAGTAAGGAGTAACGGAAGTAGAAATGACAAAAGTGGCGAGGGACCGCACCCCGCCACATAAGGGAAACCGGTGGGGAGTGCTCTCCACTTTTGCACCACCTGGTGGTCGAATTCGGGACACCCGCCAGTGGTCAACTCCAAGAAGGGAAAGCGATTCAATCAATCAAAAGTGTTGGCTTCTTCCGTCGGCTTCCGCGGCGTTGCAAAATCCTCCGAGTGGAAGTCAACACATTGACGATCGGTGACTGTATTCTTGTGGTTGGAATAGTGAGCTGTTGCTGCTGTTGCTGCTGTTGCTGCTGTTGCTGTTGTTGCTGTTGATGTGAAAGAATCGAGTGAGGGTCCTTCCAAAAGGGAAACTGTGCCATTTCAGTCGATTGGCCACCACCCAATCAACGGCATCCACGACGACATGGTCATGGGAACGAGCCCTGGGAACGTCTCTCTCTCTCTCAAGCGTCTGCGGTGGAAGCTTGCTGGTCACCTGGTCCGAAGGAGAAAGCATGCAAAAAGGAGAATGGTCCACAGGGTCAGTTGCTTCAGATTGGTTGCGAATGCGACCCCGAGCTCGTTGTCGGACAGATCAGTGGGTTGCCTCGGAGAAGCGTTTTCATCATGCGCCACGTAATCCGATGGTGCTCCCCGTGGGTTCACGTCGTGTTTGGAGGATCAGTCGAGATCGACGCCCTTGCATACCAGTTCAATGGAAAGCAACATGACCTCTTTGGGGAAACTACTACTTTTTCCAGATGCTCCGGCCCCAACTGTATTGGATGCGATGCAAAGTCGAGCATCGCTTGGCTTGTATCATGTCGACGTGTTGAGGTGCTTCCTTCTTTAGCTGTCAGCAGTGTCGTTGTACCACAACTGCTTCTACAAATGGTCAGTCGAAGCTTGAAGTGAGACTTTCCTTGACTGTTCGTGCGACAAGGAGTTTGACCACCAGAGAGCAGCCAACAGAATGAGTGGTTTCTGAGCGTGGACACGTGATGGTTGAGTTGAAGGCTTTCCCAACGAAACTGCTTGGCATGGATGAAACCACTTGTCGATCCTTTTTCAACCAATGAAGCTCATGAAAAATCCGACAGCTCACGACAAAACAATGCCGCTGTCTGCGAGGTTTGGCTGCCATACGCGCTTGGCGCGGTCCTACTGGCGACGGTGCAGGTGCGCAAGGAGCTCGTGCCACGCTCCTCCGACGCAATCCATTCTGAGAGCTGTGATCGTCGTGTTTGTGCCTGATTTGTTTCCAATTACCGGTGCCAAGCGCAAGAGATCGATTTTTCCACACCGATCATTGCGTTGCTGGGTTCTTGTCTGACGGACGAATGGGTCGCCTCGATGGAGACCAAACTTGGCATTTCGGCTTCGACGCGACAAGCTCCACGTAACCAGTTGGTGCATCCGTTTCCTCACAGAGCTCTACGAGTTCCTCGCTTCCACGCGCGCTCGGGTGCTTGTTGTTAGTTGACGATGATCATCGGGTGAGAATTCGTAACGGGACACCATGAAATTACTTCCATCTTGCATCTATTCAAGGTCGAAGACCCTCGAACGCACTCGAAGGATGTGTTCAACGCGACATGCACTTCGGCTTATGGAGTTTCCAGAGAGTCGGCGCAAGTACCCTTCCCAATGGCATCGTGGAAAGCCAACGCACCGCGAATGGCTTATTAATCATTTCACTCGATCAGTGGAACACACACTCGCTATCGAGCATGGTATTCGCCATCATGGCATCCGAACTTGTAAGTGTCCTCCATGCTCGCAGTGTCTCGAGTATCTGACTCTCTGACCCGCAAGGTGTTGCTTGCTCGGGAAACAACAGTACGGCTACCCAGTCTCGTTCTTTACTCCAGAAAACTACATGTACACCCCTGAACATATGACCTCCACAGGGCGAGGTCTTTGCGCACCGATTCATCTGGATATCGAAGTGTGGGAGTCGGGCTTTGAGTCGTTGTACACAGCGTACATGGGTGAATCATATATGGCGGGCAGTTTGGGATACTTTGGCCTATCGGGGCTTTATACAACCGCCAAACTCGTCGAGGATGGCCAGAACTCCAGCAGATTCAATCCGACCTTTGGGGTGCTGGCTTCTGGATGGATTACGCGACGAACGAGGAGCTCATCAGCGTGCTCAATGTGTCAACTTACAAGAACAACCATGGCTTTTTCATCAACAACGAGACGGACGTCTGCCCAAACGGCGTAGTAGGTTATTTGAACTCGTGCTCCAAGACATATGCATGCTCTTTGTGAGAAGAAGAAGGCAAAGAGTGTCTCGTTGTCATCTACAGCAAGTTCAGCAGTGATTCCGGGTATCTCCAAGCTGTGATGGCAAACCTCGAGATCCCCACGTACTTTTGCTTCCTTGGAACGAGCAGGAAGAAGGAATACCTTGCCAGCATTTACCCCAAGAATTTGTTGGGTCAAAGCATACTTGGTCACCATACACGAATTCGACTCCTGGGCAGGGAGCCTACCAATGGGCAGGGAACCTACCAATGAAACATGTGGTCTGGAACGATAGAGTACCACACCACAATGGTAATTGGAACCTGACCAAGCACAAATACCGCCATCTCTCGAGCATCCCCGTCAAGCGGAGGGAGAATATACACGACCGTGCGCACTGCGGATTGACCCAAGAGCAACGTCTGGGTATCGAGCTCACTGCATTCATTCTGATCGCTAATTGGGACGGATTCAAGTCCTCGATCACTCCACACGCTCAGTTGGTGCACCCGTTTCATGGCAAACCTTTGCCGGCTCCACGTTTCAAGTGAGCCCACGCGATGAGGTCGAGCAGGTGAACGATTGAATGTCACGTATGTTGCGGAATGGTTCAGATCTCGAACGCGCTTGCCTGTACACATGCAAGTGATGATCTGCGGAGTCGGCATGATTCTCCCGGCATAATCAACAACGCAGGCTGGAGCCAGGGCAAATAGACTCGGACTCCAGTTGTGCAAGCTGCAGTTCGAAGAGTCTCAACAAGGCATCTGGCATTCGGTGTGAGGGGCAGAACGCCTGGAGAATGCAATACGACAGTTGGCTAACTAATGGATGGAGTCTTGATCGAGGACCAATTATCTGAACCAACGGTTCCTCATCAGAGACATCTACGATGTCTGCGCGGTTCTGATGGTGTCCTTGAACACTTTGCAGGAAATCATGCAGTCCTCGATTGACTCACTGGCTCGCTGAAACCCACTACAAGAACAATGACGACATCGACCCCCTCAGCATCCGCAAGCCCTCACCGTTAACGTATTTATGCCTTGCGTGCTGCAACGTTCGAGCGAATCGAAGCTTCCAGTCGGTTTTCGAAGCGAAGCGATTGACCAATCTGGTGCATGAAACCCCCGCTTCAATCCTTTTTCAACCAATGAACCGTTGCAACCAGTTGACTGCTCACAACAACTGAGTTCAATGCAGCTGCGTCAGCGACATCGGCTCGGTGGTGCTTTTGGCGCGTGGTGTGTGGTGGCGACGTTGCAGGTGACGATCGTGTTTGTTTGTTTGTTTGCGCACTTTGGTCGCAACGAAGCCGTGATTCAATTGAGCTTACGCGCCTTCGTCCATTGCATTCGTCCAAAGCAGTGGTGCCATGCCCAGGAGTTCAACCCTGCGCGACAGCTGAATGCATATCTGGGCACCTGTCTGACCAACGAATGGGTCGGCACAGTGGGAATCAAACTGGGTGTTTCCAATACGACGCGGCAAGCTCCTCAAAATCGGCTGGTGCATCCGTTTCTTCACAAAGCTTTGCGTGTTCCACGCTTTCGGGTGAGTGTTTCGTCGGTCAATCTTGCGAAGAACAATGACAATGGCCGCAAAGAAGAGAACTTGACTGTCGTTTGGTTTTGTTTCAAGGTCGAAGACCCTCGAACGAATTCTCTTGATCTCTTCAACAGCGAGTGCAAGGATGCCCTTGGAAATGCCTTTGGGAGTCTCCGAGGTGTCGGAGAAGTGATTCTTCCGAATGGGACAGTCGAAAGCTGGGGAACTGTGAATGGCTCGGTTGTCATTTCTCTGAATCAGTGGAATACCCACTCGCTATCGAGTCTGGTGTTTGCCATTGTGGCATCCGAGATTGTAAGTGCGCAACTCGCTCAGCCTTTCGAATATCTCCCTTGCTGACTCGCAGGGTGCATGTCCTTTGGTCGGTCAGTATGGCTATCCAGTTGCCTTCGTCATTCCAGGAGACTACACCCATATAACGGAGCATATGTCGTCGGTTGGTCGAGGCAGATGCGCTCCTGTTCACGTTGATGTCGAAGTTTGGGAAGCTGGGTTTGAGTCGTTGTACTCGATGTATCCCAACGAGTCGTATATGGCTGGAAGCGCTGGGTATTTCGGTCGTTCAGGTCTTTACACGACTGCCAGATTGGTCGAAGATGGTCAGCATACGAGCAAGTCCAAGCCCAGCTTTAGTGCTGATTTTTGGATGGATTACGCGCTGAACGATGAACTGATTAGTGCACTGAATGCATCGTATTACATGAATAACAGCGACGTCTACATCCGAAATTCGACCTCGGTCTGTCCGAACAGCACCACGGGTTGTCTGAACTCGTGTTCCAAGACTTATGCATGCACGTTGCGGGAAGAACAAGGAAAAGAGTGCATGGTCGTCATCCACAACAGCTACTTCAGTGATACCGGGTATCTCCAAGCTGTGATGGCCAACCTCGCCATCCCGACGTACTTTTGCTTTCTGGGATCCTCCAATAAAAAAGCCTACGCTGTCAGCTGTATGGAAAAGAATGCGCCCGTGGCGTTTTATCACTACGAACCCGACGCGTTCTTCTTCCGCTACCCGGACGTCTTTGAGCGCGTTTTCCTGCCCAACGACGATCCAAAAGCGGTGCTGATGTCGACAGGCACTTTCGGAGAGAATGGATACGGCCAGCAAACGAACAACCCGGTTCGAGTCGATTTTCCATCGCAAAACCTTAAGAAATACGGCGCCACTGTTATTACCAAAGGACCAAACGGAAACACGCGCATAGGCGAATTGCTTGCACATTACTCGTTGTCGGAATTGCATATCAACGAGCTGCTCTCCAGGTACATCAGCGCCTCGCATGTTGATGACGTGAATTTGCGTTACTTTACCACGGCCTGCAACTGGGTCAGAGACCATTACGACGTCTGGAAACTCTGGTTGGATCCGTTGCCGATCTGCAAACGGGATGACGTGCTCGTGAGCTGTAGCGAAAGCTCGAGCGTTTCAGGCAAATCCACAATCTCCAACATGAGCTTTGTGTGGAAGGAACCTCACCCAGATGATCCATATCGACCCTACAAATGCGATGGAGGCATCACAGAATTACCAGAGCCGATTCTGACCCGACGAACGTGTGGATGGTATCTTGATGATCCAATGCGCTTCACCCACTGGCTTCAGGAAACGCCGTTTTGTGACAAGTACTTCTACGAGTGTTCAGTCGGGGAGTGTGATGGATCTGCTTCGCGTGAGATCGTATGTTCCTGGATTCGACCTGATCCGAAGGATCACAGCAAGCCGTCACAGTGTTTCGGTGGGAGTTTGCCGCAACCGACCACCATCGACTGTGACTACACTCCGACGACGTCCCCGGCGTTTATGATCATGGTGGTCATCGCCATCACCTGTGCGATGGTGGACATCTTGGCGATGATTGTGTTGCATCGTTTTCGGACAGCTCCGACGATTTGGTTTTCACAGCCTGAGCTGATGGAGCTGATGCTGGCAGGTGGCCTTCTCATGTGTGTGTATGTGTTTGTGCAAGGCGGTCAGGCGACGGATACGTTGTGTTCGATCCGCAAAGTGGTGTTGTATTTGATCATGACGGCCGTCTTCGGCACGCTCTGTGTCAAGCTGTGGGGAACGTATCAACTCTCCATCTGCGCAAGCGAGAAGCGACACCAGCTACGCGAGTCCATTCTTCGTCGATCGTTCACTGTCGTATTGCTGCTGTTTCTCGTGGATGTGGTGGTGCTTGTCCTCTGGTTTCTCAACGAACCACCAAGAGCAGTCGTGACCTTGGTGATCATCAAGACGGTGACGTTCACGGGTGAGATTCCTCAAAAGCTGTGCTCCACGGAGCCGTCCAAGTACGAGTTCGTGTTGATGGTTTGGAATCTGTCGTTTATCGTGCTCGTGGTGTTCCTGTCGTTTTTGAACCGCAAAGTGCGCTTCGATTATGGTGAATCGTCGTGGCTTCTCATGTCGAGTGTGGTTGGCACGGTGTTGACGTTTTTGATTCTGCTTTTGGACGTGTTGGCGAACTTGTCGGCGGTGGCATCGTTTTTGTTTCACAGTTGCTGCTTTTTATTGGACACCTTCATGCTGCTGGCGTTTTTGATTGTGCCGAAGTTTATGAGGGTTGGCAACACGACAGCTCCCAAAGACAGAAACACTTCAAGCTGTTTGGATGAATCGACGTCGTTAGATGTCATGTCTTTCAGGGCGTCCGACCTTTTGACACAGAAGGTCGGGCCAACAACACCTGAGGATGGGGCACGGTTGGACACTAACGTCGATTCAGCCACGGCTGGACCCGTATTGGCAACAGATCAGAGCATGTCGTGGGTGTTTCGTGGATCAAAGTATCCAACACCAGCCAGCACCGAGGACAAGAAGAACCGTCCACCAACTGGGCCAAAAGGAGCGCCAACGAGAGCATTGGGCTGATGATATGCACAGACCACCGTGCTTTTGTCACTCTCGACAGTGATAAAACATCGTCGAGAACACTCCAATACCTCGTCCGTGTACAAAAACGATGAACTGGATGTTGCCATCTGAGGCCGCAATCGAGCGTCGATTGATTGGAGCGCAGCTCTGCAGAACTTGGCTGAATGGCCATCAAAGAGGTACAAACCCTTTAAACCATTGCCTTCTTGACTGATTCGAGCAGTTTGCAACGGTGTATGTTCAGGTCGAGTGATCATGGTCGAAGCAATAGAGTATCACACGCACAATGGACAGCATTCCAACGACGATATCAGACCTTCCATTGCGTATGGGCCAGCTTTTCCGTATTTAGGTTGCGTGCTGCTTATAGTGCTGCTGGGATAGTTATCAGTCAAGTTCGTAACGCCTTGCTTTGCACTCCCTTTGGGAGTTGGACGATGCAAAGAGCAGGTCGACGATCAAGATGCTTCGTCTTGCACCACGTCGATTCGTGGAAGTGTTTGTCGCCTGCGTCATCGTTGCGCTTGCAGAGGTACATTCGTTTGATGTGGTCAAATACGGCGTCGACTGACCAAGATTGTTTGGGGGACTACCAAGTGTTGTGGCCAATTGTTTGACAATTTCAAGCCTCCGAATGCGTTTCTCGGTCAATGCCTGACCCAAGAGTGGGTTGACCAAACACAGCAGCGACTGGGCATCGTGGCATCTGCAAGAGACCCACCCCATCATCGCCTTGTTCATCCTTTTCTGCACAAGGCGCTCCGCGTTCCGCGCTTTAAGGTACATGGAAATATCATCAGGTTTCCTGCCATTCCCAATCGTCAGAGGTACCTTTTCGCTGAGATTTGTCGCTATTCTGCAACGTTCTCTTGACAACAGATTATTGATCCACGAACCGCGTCCTCCATTGCCTACAGCGACAGTTGTATGGAACCTGCGGATCGTTTGTACGGGGCTGGCGCGGAACTCGACGGGGACGGTCATGTTGTCAGCAATGGAACAGCTCCAGGGTCGATGGTCATCGAGTTTGACCAGTGGGCGAGTCATTCACTCGTGAGTCTGGTGTTTGCCATTCTCGCGTCCGAGATTGTGAGTTGGTTTGCTTGTTCGATTGTCTTGTTGGGCATGTCATGACCTCTCTGACGCCTAGCGAAAAACAGTATGGATTCCCGGTGTCCTTGTACCTTGCGGCAGACTATTCGTTGATCGTGGACCACATGTCTTCGACTGGACTCGGAGTTTGTGCACCAGTTCACATTGATTTGGAGGTGTGGGCTTCTGGCTTTGAATCCCAAATGTCCATTGCAGGCAAAGACGCGTATGATGCCGGCAGTTCGGGCTACTTTGGTCGCGCAGGCATGTACACCACCACGAAATTCATCAAACAAGGCCTCGACGCCAGCCGAACCCATCCGACCTTTTACGCCGAGTACTGGATGGACTACAAGTCCAACGAGAACCTGATCGCTGCGCTCAATGTCTCGTTCTTCATGAACCAAACCAATTACTACACACGGGAATCCACGATTTATTGTCCGGACGGCACAATGGGCTGCCTCAACTCGTGTTCCAAGTCGTATGCGTGCACTTTGCGAGAACAGCAGGGCAAAGAATGCTTGGTTATCGTGGGAGCCAACTTTTATGACGATCCAGCCTATTTGCAAGCCGCTTTATCCAACTTGGATGTTGCAGCGTACTTTTGCTTCATCGGCACCGACGCAGAGCAAGAACTGGCGGTGGAATCGTATGAGAAAGATTGGCCCATCGCGTTTCACCACTGGGAACCGGATTCCTTTCATCTTCTCAACCCGGGCAAGTTCCAACGAGTGTTTCTGCCCAATGAGATCCCCGAACGAGCGCAATTGTCCACGGGTTCCTATGGCGAGAAAGGTTACGGTCAACCGACGACCAATCCCGTCGATATCGATTATCCCACCACAGATATTCGCAAATATGCCTCTAAGCTGCTGCTCGAGGAATCACCGGACCATCGCCGCATGGCGTCGCTGGTTTCACGGTTCTCGTTCTCGGATTTGGAGGTCGATCAGATCATCAACGATTTCATCCAATCTGGCGTTGAAGACGTCAATGAGCGGTACTTTCGAGCTGCTTGTGACTGGGTCAAGAGAAACTACGAGCTGTGGAGTCTGTGGCTGGATCCGCTGCCTCGCTGCCTGCTTTCGGATGTCAACGTCGTATGCTCTAACGTCAGCAGGGTCATGAGTGATGCGACGGCTATCTCCAACGTTACGTTCACATGGAAACTGCCGCACCCAGAAGACCCGGCTTTGCCGTACACTTGCGACGGAGGCATCGTGAACCTCATCCCCAATGGCGTTCTCACCCGAAGACCATGTACTTTTTACCTTTCCGATTCCTCACGGTATGGTTCCTGGCTGATCAAAAAGCCCCAATGCGACAAATACTTCTACAACTGCGTGCTCGCGTCCTGTGGACATTCGACTTCTCGAGACGTCGTCTGTTCTTGGCTTGTTCCGGATCCACAAGATCCGACCCAATCACTTCAGTGCGAAGGAGGCGAGAGTCTGCCGAGTCGCACAACCATCGCGTGTGACTACACCCCTGTGTCTTCATCCTCGTACATCCTCGTCGCCTTGGTTGCGACCCTTTTTGGTGCTGTGGATTTGGTGGTGATGGTACTGGTGTACAAGCATCGACATGCTCCAGTGATTGCATTTACGCAGCCTGAAATGCTGTACGTCGTGCTGGTGGGTGGTCTGTTGGCTTGTGTGCTGGTCTTTTTGCAAGGCGGCATGCACAGCGACCAACTCTGTCGAGCAAGACCTGCGTTGATGTACGTGGCTGCGACCACCGTGTTTGGTCCGATCGTGGCCAAGATGATCAACACATATCAACTGGCGCAGCGACGACCGAGTCGAAAGCATTACTATCGCACGACCATGACACGAAGGTCCGTCAAGATTCTGGGTTTTTTCTATCTGGGCGATGCCGTGTTCATCACCACCTGGTTTGTCGTCGAGCCTCCGACAGCAGTGGAAGTCAAAGACTACGTGAAGACGGTCGAATATACGGGGAATATGACCAGACTCATGTGCCAAACAGGAAGCTGGACGTTCAGCTGGTTGACGGTGTTTTGGGGGCTGACGATTATCTTCGCGTCCATGATCTTGTCCTTTTTGAACCGCAAGAACCGCACGGATTACCACGAATCCTTCTGGTTGTTGGCGTCCAACATCCTCGTGGTGGTCGTGGCGCTGATGGTGCTGCTACTGGACACATATGGCCATTTGCCTGACACAGGTCGCTTTTTCTTTCAGACGGGACTTGATCTCACAGCAGCGTTTGTGACCATCGGCTTCTTGTTTGCACCAAAGCTGATGCAACTGCGAACAGCAGTGGCACCACGTAGCTCCAGTGTCAAGATGCTGCAATTGCCTGGCAAGTTGCATCAGCTCAAGGTTGATGCTGTTCGACGACGTAGTCAGCAGCTCACCACGATGCCGCTCGGTGCGACGACTCCAAGTCACAACAATTCGGAGGCCGCTGACGCCAGTTCGTGGGTCACTTCTGGCTACGATGAATCCTCCACCTCAGCTCGAGAACACGTCGACGGGTACTCGACGAGTATACGCAGCGGATCGGAACGCGTTCAGGACGCTCTTCGAACGTGGCAAGACCGGGCTTCTCGGAATTCTCGCCTTTTGTCAGGGACCACCGCAACTGTCACGCCACACCCCGTGATGGAACTGGGCGACGAAGTGGAAGAATACGACGTTGATGATGAAGAACAAGAACACGATTCAGAGCAACCGCAAGCGCAAGCACCGCAACAAGGGCCGGACCGCAAACAAACCAAGGAGCTCAGGATCGCACAGAGCCTTCATAGGTTGTTGACCCTGCGAAACCACAAGAACTAACAGGCTGGCTGGTAATGTTGTGCGATGAATCTGCACCAGTATGGATTACACTTCCAATGGATTGGTGTGCTTTGAGGCGCCCGGCTGCACGCGCATAGTTGTCACTTGAGGGTGGATCAATGCCCAGTTACAGCCACTGGGTTGGCTTTGTAGGGAACCTACGCGATGAACCAGTTTCATGCTTCACGTTTGTACGCGAACGAAAGAGAATGGTTTGTTTATGTCGTGCCCTCACAGTCTTTGGTCTCTTCCAATGCGACGTCTGGAGTGTCTTCACAATGACGTTTCAAAGTGCACGTGTGTGCTCTTGGTGGTGACGATGCTGTTATCAATGTGGCCAAGTCTGTTCAACAGCTGGTGATCTGGTGTCCAAGTGTCTGTGCTGCTTTGTGGATTCTGGTGCTTCTGTGCTTGGCAAAGGTGCGATGAAAAGGCGATGGGTGTCGTTTGATCCTTTGCCCTTCGCGGGTTGGCAGCTCACGTCCGAAACATCATGTGGAATGACAGAGTGCGTAAAGCTTTGGGCAGAATTCTGATGCGAACCGACCGTTCACCGTGCTTGACAGACGCAGTCGGTTGCTTTTTCTTGAGAAGCAACTCAACGTGTCGGATCAGGCTCGAGATGCATAGCACCAGCAGCTGGTGCACCCATTTCTCCACAAAGCTCTCGTTCTCGGGTCGGTGGTTATGCTCTCACGCAAGTTGAGTGAACTGAATGAGAACAATGTTTGAGTGAGCCAATGACTGTTTATGCCGCAGAGAGCTGCTCTCTTTGGAGCTTTTCCAAAACCACCAACAGTCCATTGCCAGACAAGCCACTTTGTGTCGGCTTCTTGAATCTCGACGACACACTTGAAGAGACTTCCTTCGCTCACGTCCCAGCCCTGACCACCTATTCGAACACGGTTGTAACGGACGGAGTAGATTATTATCGGTTATGTTCGAAACCAAGGACCGGGCCTGCAGTTTGACCTGGTAGCAGGGGTTGTGGGTTCCCCCAGGTGAACAACGAACCGTTACTGTAGTTACCGTTCTCGTTCCTAACGGTAGATCGGTTGGTTACCGCTGGGGGTTTGATTGGTGGTGGGGAAGGACTGGTTGGTCCTGTACTCGGCTGGGGAGGGGGTAGCTGAATTGGCAAAGACTCGATTTTGCTTCTTTAGTGTGGAAACCGGAAACCATGGTGAGCGACAAGTCTGGCAATGTGATGCGCGACATCAAGGTCGAAAAGTTGGTGATCAACTGTTGCGTCGGCGAATCCGGCGATAAGTTGACTCGTGCTGCTCGTGTGTTGGAGCAATTGACGGGACAAAAGCCGGTGTACTCGAAGGGTACGTGTTTGTCTGCACACCAAAATGCCTTAACGGGCTAAAGTTCCATCAGCCACCCAAAAGCCACCAACCAAACCATTCCACCGCCATCGCAAAGAGGGGTTTGTCTTCTTCTGCTGCTGCTTGGAGTGCGTGTTTGCTGTTGTGTTGGGGTGTGTGCTTCCCTTAATTCTACGGCCTTTCCGGGTGCTGGAGGTGGGTCTCGCGAGAGAAAGCCTGTGGTTCATCCCCGATTGCGCTCGTCTTTGATGGAGTACCCAAACCAAACAGTGTGCCGAGCCGAATGTTTGTCCGCTTCAAAGTACACACACACACACACACACAGAACCACGAGCTCTGCAACAACACGGTGGGAATGGAGAAAACTCTGGAAAGGTGTATCTCGATTGTTGGGTGCGTCGCGTTGCTCTTGAGGGAGTGACACTGCCACCAAGACGATTGGATGGGGAGGTAGCTGGCTCCTTGCTTGAAGGGTGCTGTAGCCATGGAGAACGATGAACCAAAGACGAGAAAAAGCGATCGGAAGAGTGCTGACGATGATGTGTGTTTTGTGTTTGGGCAGCTCGTTACACCGTGCGTACCTTCAGCATTCGTCGTAACGAAAAGATTGCCTGCCACGTGACTGTGCGCGGTGAATTGGCTCTGGAAATCCTCGACCGCGGTCTCAAGGTCAAGGAATACGAACTGAAGAAGCGCAACTTCTCCGACACTGGCAACTTCGGTTTCGGTATCGATGAGCATATCGATTTGGGCATCAAGTACGATCCATCCACCGGTATTTATGGTATGGACTTCTTCGTCGTCTTGGGCCGCCCCGGTGCTCGTGTGGCTCGCCGTAAAATGCAAAACGGCCGTGTCGGTGCTTCCCACCGTCTCCACAAGGAGGATGCCGTCAAGTGGTTCCAGACTAAGTACGAAGGCATTGTCTTGGACAACTAAGTTGCTTCCAGCCTACCATCGAACCAACCACAGAACAGGGCTACAGCGGTAACACTAGGAGAAATCAGGAATGCCGTTTAGCGCAGCTCGTGGGTGGCAGCGCCTTGGTGCAGTCATCTGCTTGTTTCCTCACACAGTTGTAATGCCATTTTAGAACAACGAAATCGAGCATTATCACTTGCGAGTTGTCGTGGTTGCCTTTGTCTGGCCATTTGCATTTGGTGGCAAATCCTGGTACCAAACTTGCTACTAAATTGCCTTTTGGAGGTTCAGGCAATTTGGTACCACAGATTCTGAAGTGATTGGATGCAGAGTAAGCTTCTTGGTCACCCAGCAACTCGATCAGTGGCGAAAGCGATGGCATCTTCTTCTTCTGCTTCAGCCAGCTGCCAGACGCTGCGATGGCAGGCGCGAGCAGATGACATGCACCACCATCTTCGTGATGGCGATGCACTGAATCTCACCGTAGACCATGTGTCTCGCCAGTTTGCGCGATGCATCGTGATGCCCAATCTGATGCCGCCTGTGACGACCACGGAGCAAGCGCTGGCGTATCGAGAGCGAATCCTCGCACAAGTTCCATGCGATAACCAAGGGAACAAGAGGAAGTTCCAGCCACTCATGACACTCTACATGACCGACCAGACGACCCCCGAAGAGATCCGCAAAGCTGCTGCCACCAAGAAAATCTTTGCCGTCAAATACTACCCAGGTGAGCTGCCATGCTTGCTCATTTGTCAACGACCTCCGAAATAATTGGATCGACTGGGCGTGGTGCAACACACAGCTGGAGCCACGACCAATTCCGACTCTGGTGTGACGAAAATCGAGAAGATCTACCCCGCCATTGAAGCCATGGTGGATGTCGGGATGCCGCTGCTGGTGCATGGGGAAGTGACGGACCAGAGCGTCGACATTTTCGACCGAGAGGCGCAGTTCATTGAATGCTTTCTCAAGCCATTGACTTCCAGATTCCCACAACTCAAGCTCGTCATGGAGCACATCACGACCAAGCAGGCAGCTCAATTTGTCACGAACGCCTCTGCCAATGTTGCAGCTACTATTACACCACAGCATCTGTTGTACAATCGCAATGGTAGGTCTGCATGTGTGAACGAGCCTTGAACCACTTCAATCCGTTGATACTCATCATTTCTCCATTGATACGTCACCAGCTATTTTCCAGGGTGGTCTGCGCCCGCACAAGTATTGCCTGCCAGTGCTAAAACGCGAAGAACATCGCCAGGCACTACTGGAAGCCGTCAAGAGCGGCAATCCCAAATTCTTTTTGGGCACAGACAGTGCGCCGCATGCCATGGAACGTAAGCAAAGTAGCTGTGGTTGCGCAGGGATTTACTCTGCGCATGCCGCGTTGGAATTGTATGCCGAAGCATTTGAGTCCATTGGGTGTCTAGACAAACTGGAGGCGTTTGCTAGTCAGAATGGTGCACGATTCTATGGATTGCCGCGCAACGACGGCGAGACGGTGCTGACCAAGACGACGTGGCATGTGCCCGAGTCGTATCCCTTTGACAAGTCTGAGCTGGTGCCTTTGAAAGCTGGTGAGCAGATGCAATGGATGCTGTCGCAATAGTGCCAAGCACATTGAAGGATTTGTTTCTGGATAGGTCTGATCGTTGACCAATTAAGTACGCCTAAGCGCAATAAAGTACGATTCTTGACCTGGTGTGACACAAGCAGTAGTAGTAAATGTGATTCTCTGCGCATCAGCTAGAGGAATCGCCACGTGACTTGTGTTTTTGTGAACATGCAGCCACAAGAAGCAATGAAAGAAGTGCCGAAAGAACAGGAAGAAGAAGAAGAAAAAGAAATTGCACGTTGCCTGCCACAAAAGAAACACAGCGGTCCGAGAAAGAGACGACCTCGCAAGAAGAAAACTCAATCGGCACTGTCCTTGGCTGCTTCCTCCACGCGGTTGTGTCCCGCAGCAAAACCATTTGTTCCGCTGCACGTACCAGTTCCATGTGCGGCACCACCACTTCCACCGCCGTTGCCGCCGCCACCGGTGCCAACAGCATCACAAGATTGCGATGATTACACCGGTTTCATCTTAGGAGACCAGCCTGTGACATCACCAACGGCGGAAATAAGGCCACACGCCAGACCGCCCAAAAGCCAACCAGAGAGTTCTAGAAGCATAGCCAGAAATCCTTCTGCTCCTGTTGGCAACAAGCAAGCGTCAAATACCACGAAAGAGTCAGCTGAAGCAGATGACCTGGAAGAGGAGAAGCTCTCAAGGGCGTATTGGACACGATGGGCCATTGAAGCAGCTGAACAAGAGCGCGCCAGGAGACTCGCAAAGCTTCGCCAGCTGGAACTTGAGGAACAATTGGAGATCCAGCACCGCCGCGCATGGGCGCTCAAGGCCATCGAACAAGAGCAAGAAGCCAAGCAAACCGAATGGTTCTTGGACAACATGAAGAACACCCAGTGGTTTCAAAACACGATTTCGCGGTTTTCCAAAGACTACGAAGTCATGTGCCCCAATAGCTGGTTTGGATGCACGTTCAGTTGCATGCTGCGTGAGCTCGACAGCCATTTGGAACATTGTGCATTTCGTCAAGTGCCTGAGGAGTTGAATGCGTCCTCCACACAAGAAAGCGAACACTTCGACTTCAATTCATACGACGTTGTGTGCCCAAACGCCGTTTTGGGCTGCAAAGCTATCTGCAAAAGAGATGAAATTGCATCACATTTGGCCAAATGCTCCAAAAATGGACTCCTCTACGACGCCAAAGAACAAGAAGAACGCAAGAATCGCCGCAAAGATGTGATTCTTGCAAGTGAGTTGGAGCGTCAACGGCGTATTCAACAGCAAGAACAAGAGCAGCAGCAACAAGAACGACAGCAGCAACAAGAACAGCAAGAAAGCAATAGGCAAAGCAAGGCTTCTCCTCGCAATCACGGTCGACGTCGCCCCAGTATGTACCCGACACTGGTTCAGCGGCTGTACGAACAACAGAAGCAAGTACTGTACCGAGTTTTGCATGAAGAGATTCATGAGTTTGTGGCGTTGCAGCAACAGAATCTCGCCACCAAACAGCGCCAAGAAGCGATTCAGGGTGCGATGAACAGATTGCGGGAGATTCTGCAGCGCAAATGGCCTCAAGCTCATATGGAACCTTATGGCTCCTTTGTGACTCACTTGTATGGACCTTCCAGTGATGTGGACTTGGTCGTGTTGCAGGTTGCTCATGCTAATCCAACTGGTGACACCATCCCTCTCACTTCTCAAACGTGCGTGAGCGTGCTAGCAACTCTGCTCCGCGAGTTCCCAGATTTATTTACTGAGATCAATGCGATCACAAGAGCGTCCATCCCGGTTCTAAAAGTGCTGGTGACCGTGCAAGTGAATGACTCAGTTGACACTGACGTCAAACAAGAGAAGATCTGGATGGATATCACGTTTGACGAAGAACCCGCAAGCCATGTTCACAACGGAATCGCGAGTGCAGCTTTTGTACAGAGACTGTGCGAAGGTTTGCGCGGTTTTCGTGAGATCTGTGTGCTCTTGAAGCACTTTCTCGCCAAACGCAACTTGATGGACCCGTACGTTGGTGGCCTCTCGTCATATGGACTTCTGTTGATGGTGTTGTATGTGATTCAACAGCATCCAGAAGCGGCAATTGTCGTACGATCCAGCAGCACATCCTCTGCGATATCTCAACGCCGTGCAGGGTTGCCTGTAACTGAAAACGAGCGTGCACTGAGCCAACGCAAGAAAGGTTATGATACTGCCGACGCAATTCTCGATGATCTCGATGCAAGACAACGAACAAACGATTGGCAACCAAAAAAAAAAGGGCACAACCATCAAGTCGTCTCGAATGGTCATTCAACAGAGCAAGACGAAGGTATTTCTGCCAAAGACGACAGCAATGTACAAGACGTTTGGTTGGGAAAACTGTTGATGACGTTTCTGGAGTTTTATGCCAACGACTTTCGCGTGGAGCTGGACAAAGTCGACGTCTTGATCACGCTATCGCACAGCAATCGTAATGGAAATGGAGCTTCTGATGGCTCGGGAAGCTCTAGCTGCGAAACATCTTATCGTCTGACAGAGGATGGTTCAAAGTCGCCTGCAACCACCAATGCCGTGAGCCCTTTTTCCTCCCTGAACTGCTCGATGTCACCAGGTCAGCGGCCCAGTATAGGTATGAACGGACATGGAAAAGGCGGTGGCGGCGACGACCGAAACACTTCCAACTTTGGCTGTTCGACTGACAAGGGTGGCCATTGTCTGGTGATCCGCGATCCGTTTGCAACGTCCAATAACATTGGCAAGAACTGCTACCGAGTCAGTCAACTCTTCCGCGACTTTTCGGATCTGTTGAGTTTGTTACTTACTTTGATCGTGCGCAACAACGAGCTGAACCACCATCATCCCTTTGCGGCCAGTCAACAACTTCAAAACGAGTCAGAAACCATGTTAAATGTTCCTACGGGTCATGCAGCGAAACGATCGAATCGCCGTCAGCTGGCAAAGGATACCTCAGCGGAAAGTCCGCCAAGCACTTCTCAGACGATGATCATCACCAGCACTGGTGCAAGTGCCAATGAATCAAGCAATAGCACTACCGGTAGTTCAATTAGCGACAGCAATCTCTGCGTGGACACGGCTGGCAGCGCCATGCCGGTGCAGTTCCAGGCAGGAGCTGATGGCATTCTCACATCCATCTTGTAACATGAGTAGCAACCACATTCTCACGTACAGTAGGATGGTGTGGTGCAATTTTCTGACACATTTCTTCTTTGACATTCTCCGAATCCGAGAATCAAGAATCTGGTAGCTTTTCTCAAAAATGTTACAGAAGTGGATGTGTTAGGAGGGCCAGTTGAGTTAATGGACTGGTATGATGAACCACCGTCATTTGTAATGACTTTGTTTATCAAGTGCTTGTTTTCTGGAGCTCATTGAAGGACCACTAGGACAGTGATTTGTGGCCTCCCGAGTACAGTAGAGAAACCTTGAATTAGTACCAACGCCATACCATTTGATCTGCATGACCAGGGGTGAGTGGTCAAGGGAGAAGAGAACGAGAGAGCAAAAAGCCATGTTGTCACGTCAGCATTGCAAGCGGCAGCAATTGCTGTGACGATTTCAGATGCTGACGTGATGCCTTCCCAGCACACAAACCTACAGGGTTCCCTTGCAAAGAAGCAGTCAACATCTGCTTGCCCCCGATATTCTTCTTGCGATCTTGCAGTGCAAGCGCCATCCGTTTGTGACGGGACCATCACAATTTTCTTTATTGTCCAACCACATTGTGTTAAACAAGAAGACAAAAGCCCACTCCAACACCAGTCCTGAAGATCATTCTTCCGCAAAATGAATTGCACTTCCAACGAAATGAATTGTGCGAAAGGAAGATCAAGTGATTACCCCCACAATCTACGGTATGGCTGATGGCAGTACGGTACAGTACTTATCCAAGCGCATTCTCTGAATCGGATTAACTGACTTCCTTCCCCCATGACTTGGCGTAATGGCGTGCTTTCTGTTGGTTTTCTTGAGATGGCCTTGCTTTCCTCTCACTCGAGCCATCCCTCCAGGTCATGAAGTTGGACAGCATCCGAAGTTAGCCCAATGACCAAGTGTAGTGAACGTTAGTGTGAATCTGTGTGTGGACAATGAAATGCTCCCTAACCACTGTAACTGCATTAAAACCATATCCCCTTTTCCCCTTGAGGCAGGGGCACAGCCGGGACCGAATCGCCGACCGACCATCGAGTTTCCCAATTGGAACCTGCATGGCGAGGGACAGGAAAACTGTTCAGGCCTAACTTCGTAGGTACAGTACCTAGCAGTTCCAAAGGCAAAGTTGTGAAGCCTTCCAGTTCGGCCCCCTTCTGCGGACTACGCGCACCATCACTCTTGCCGCTTGCCGCTTGTCGCTCGACCCCACTCACTTATTCGCTTGCCAGGTTTCGTTGGCGACCACCACCATGCGACGCAGCCAGCGCCCGCACCAGCCCCAGCCGCCGTCGCCGTCACCGCCACGGTCAGTTCCGCAAGACGTCCACTTGCACCCGGCTCCACCCCACCACCAGCCACAACAACTCGCTTCAGTGCCACTTGGCCCAATACCAGGTCAACCATTGCGATCCAGTGCTTTCCCCAGCGCCAGTGTCAGTCCCAGTGCCACTGCAAGTGCCGTGGCCTCGGCAGCGATGCATTCGCGCCAGTCGCAGACCGCCAAAGAGCACTTTGATTGTGGCTTCATGCGGCTCGATTGTCGCCACGCCGAGTTGTTTGCGACCGAATACATGCGGTAACAAACCCCTCTCTTGTTGCTGGCTTGTTTCGCCATGAGACCGACCGAGGACCGAGAGTGCCTCGGCTCTTTAACGGTTCGGCGGAACCGAATGATGCGGTGACTGACTTGTGGTTGCTTTTGACACTTTTTTCCCCCATTTGATCCGCGCCGCAACAGGAGCAACCGCACCAAAGGCACCAAGGTGCGTCGTGTCATCTTGCGCTGCATTGTCACAGGCAACACAAAGTTCCTCTGAGTGACCGCACTCTCGCTCTCTCTCTCTCTCTCTCTCTCTGCGTCTTGTCCATAGATCTTACGGTGTTTTCCTCACTGCTGTCCGACCCACATTCCGCGCAGCTATTGCGGCTCTTCCATTCAGATCCGCGTCGTTTGGAACGAGGCGATGCACCACCAAAGCGCGCGCTTTGACCATCCAAAGCCCTGGAACCAAATCTTTGTGATGGCACGGTTTGAGATTGTGCAAGAGTACGGTCTGGAACTGGGCGATCACGTGGTGCTCGACATCAAACCGCGGAGAAGACGCGTAGACGACCAAGAAGACGAAGTGGATGACACAGAAGACACCGCAAGAACAACAGCAGCAGAAGACGACGCCGACGAAGAAGACGAAGAAGAGCTGGCTCGTGCCAAATGGATGCAGGCCAACGAGGAGTCACGACACATCCAAAAGCAATTTGCCGAGAACACGCGCATTTTTGTTTTGAAAAATGCCAGTAGCGTTATCAAATGGCACTATGGCTGGCAGAGTGGTGCGAGTCGAATGCAACGAGCGGTCCAGCATTGTCTACGTGCGTATGTTGTGCGCCCCCTGGATTCCGAACTCCGCGAGTTCGAAGTCCTGGGTTCCTGCAGTTCTCCGTCCTTCACGATCGTGTCCTATCGGCGGTCTTCTTCTATGTCGCAGTCCATTGCTCTCAGTCAAGTTCCTGATTCTTCCTCAGCCACGTCATACGAGGCCACCGAAATGGATGGCGCTCACAGTTTAATGGCCACTGCTGCCCCCAGCGACGTGCATCGTGGTGGTGATGCTGTAATGGAAGAAAGGAACACCGGTGAAGAGGAATCGAAATTGCACACGGGTTCGCATCAGCAACAAGTCCGTCAGGAACGAATCCAAGAGTCTAGCTATCAGTTCACCAACGGAGAGCGATCCCTGTTGGAACAAGTTCAATGGGAGAGAACGTTTGCCAAGCGTCTGCTGTTTGGAAAAGTATTAGCAATTGTTGGGTTCTTTCTGGGATCCATCCAACTGAAATCATTCGGCGAAGATGCCTGTGCTTTACTGGAAAAGAACATGGAGAGCTTGTTCACGAGGCACAAGCAGCGTATGGATGGCAGTAGGTCGGCCTATGCTCGTCACCATCATGATCAAGGCTACGGTGATGATCACCGTATGATGAGCGAAGATGCAGCTATGAAACAGGAAAGCGAAGAACACGAGGAGTTGTACCAAATACGACAGCATCAGGCGCAAAGTCGTTGGAAGACGCTCTGGGATGCGATGTTTCGTGGCCAACAGCACCAAAGCAGGCGGAGTTTTGGCATGGAACATTTGCTTTCTAGAAACAGTGACAGTGACAACGATTATGATACAGCCCACACTGACAGGACCGGCACATGTCCCGGTGGTCCGCAACCCGACTTATCATCTTTAGGCATCAACAATCTGGAGCTGACCTTTGTCGAGTTCTGCAGCGAATTACTGACGAATCTCATGGAGATTGACGGTTTGATGCCGTCAGACAGCGAGCATTTGTGGTCGTCTCCAGTAGGCGACGATGATGACGAAGAAGGAGAGCCCAGAAACGATTTCAGTCGCACAAGGTTTCGAGAAGGGTTCCTGAAAGTGCTTGACGGCCTAGAAAGGAGATTGGGCCAGAAGATGGAGTCTCTTTTGGGCAAACCAACTAACGCAGCCTCGACGTACGATTCAATTACCTTGACAGGGTCTTCTGCGCCATCCTCGGCGATGATTGAGACGATTCTGGATGATTTCTTGACCATTTTGTACCAAGAAAAGCAATTCTGTCGGCCTCTTCGTCTAAAAACACGGCATCTGCTAAGTTCTTCGGCTGCTTTTGGCTACGAATTCTATGTTGCTCAGGCCAGAGAGTTCTATCAGGTATGAATCCCTCGATTATTTGTCGAAGGAAGACTCGAAGTACGAACTAATGTGAATTGCTGAGCTTAGAGCCGAAGCACGCGATTGATGAACAGCGTGAATATGACATGCTGTGAGCATTCATCATTCAGCGATTGCTTTCGCATGAAATGGAATCTCTCCTCAGTATTGCCCACCTCGGGAGGCCGTGACGCTCGTTGGACGACCAGTTTTCCTCCGCCAAGCAACGATCGACCCTCCATTGGTGACGTGGATGTTTTGAGTTTTGTAGTGTTTTGGTGTCAACTCCATGCGTTTGACATGATTTGGCACACAAATTCCTGTTGCATCGAATCAAATCGCTGTGAATTGCTCCTCCAAGCAAGTACATCGTCGGGGCTGTTTGGAGTCAACACACCTGAGCAAATGTCGTCGCAAAATGGCCGCCATGCGTTGTGGAGCGTCTTCATTCTGGATTCCAAGCCTCGATTTTGCCGATTGTTACCGAATGGATGGAGTCTGATTGGGTTGAACTACTCGTTGAAACATTGGATCCTTGGAGATTACCTTGGAGCCTATGAAGCACCAAACCGAATCGTTTTGACGTGTTTTGCTTTTCCAAACGTTTGGGCAACGGAGAAGCGTTTTTGCCATCGAGCGTTGTTCACATTTGAATGGCAACAAGACAAGACTTGCATGCAAATAAGACTGGAACATTCCAGAGGAACGCTGGACATGGAGCAGTACTGGAACGAGATCCATCCGATCACGGGCCAAGTGTGCATGCAAAGCGAAACAGATTTGATGGAGCGGCACTTCAACACTCGATTAAGCCATGTAACCAAATGGGAGGATGCTTATCCAATCGCGGAGTTGCACTATCGAACAACGCCGTGTGCAACCTCGAGGGCGTCTTTCGCAACGTGAGAACCGAGAGAAAGCGTAATGTTTTAATGATGTTTGATGTGCAGCATTAATCAATGCAAATAAAACCATTGAGCCACAGCCGGAAGGAGGCATGAGATGTCCGCATTCTTGTGGTCTTGGGGTTTCACCATCATACGCGGTGCGGTCGAAGCAGATCTCATGACCTGGTCGTGGTCGTGGTGGTCGTTTCTTCGGTCGAAATGGTGTGTTCTTGCATCCACTTCTTGACCGCCTCTTCATCCAGCAGAATCGAGTTCACGTTGGTCTCTTCATCGACCGGTTGAGCCATCAGACACAAATACTTCTTGGCCAGGTAGACGGCCATATCCACCGAGAGATTCAAATGGGAATCGGTCAAAAACTGCAGAATCCAGGGCGGCAGTTTGGTTCGTTTGTCGAGTCGATTGTATCGGGAATCAGCAAACAAGATCAGTCCATAGTCCGTTTTGCTTCGCAGCACGCGTCCTGCACACTGGGCAGCTTGACGAAGTGCGTCAAAGGTCAAAAAGTCACTCTCGCGGATTTGATGCGTGTAGCGAAGATACTCCAATCGAGCGCGCAGCTTGTTGGACAGCGTGTACTGGAACGGAATGCCGAAGAGAATCACGCAACGGCCATAATGACGATCGAAATCGATGCCTTCCGCGACTTTGCCCCGCGCGACCGAAAAGAAAATGCCACCTCGTCCGCAATCGCAGGCCTTTTTGAAGTTGTCTAGTGCCAGTGTTGTCTCCACAATATCTTTGGTCTCGATGAACAGGAGTTTGTGCTGAACGACGCGCTTCAATACCCCCAGTGTGTCCCACTGACTGATGATCTTCTCCATATACAGATACGATGGGAAGAAACACACGATACCGTCGGGACAACTCATTGCCATTTCAAGCAGCAGAGTCCCGTAGTTGCGCACCACCGAGAGATCGTCGCGCAAGTCGAACTTGGTGCTCACGGGCATTTGATCGCTTCCTCGCGTGATCACCAGTGGGCAAATGCAAGAGCGGTACACCGACATAGGCAACGATTCGCGGATAACTGGATGAAAATTCAACAGTCTTGGGTACAAGTCAATCGGCGACAGCGTACCCGACGTGATGATCACACTGGCAAAGCGTTCAAAGACGGGGCGAATCGCCAGCGACGCATCCAAACACGCCAGTTGCAGTACGGGGTCGTGCAGCAGCATGCTGTTTGGTCCATTTGGAGTGCCATTAGCGTCGTTGCCATTCGCATTGTTGTTGCTTCCCACAAAAGACGTGTCAAATGGCTCCAGGATCAACATGAATCCATCCGCGTAGGTCGCCACCAACGTGGCAAAGTCGGCAATCTTGACCAACTCATTGAATTCTTCCAGGTTGGTGACTTCCAACGTACGCAGCAGTGAATTTAACCGCGAATAACAAAACTTCATGGGCTTGCTTTCCATCGCAACTGTCTGGCTGAGTTGATGCAAAAAAGCCTGCGGGGTCTCGCATTCCACCTGTCTCGCAACACGAAGCTTGGTGCGTAAGTATTCGATCAGCCGCCTCATAAAGGCAATGAAATGCTCGGCGCGGCGAATGTTTCCAGGAATTGCTTCTTCCAGGATGTCGTTTGGCAGCACCGGATTGCCATGGAAAAAGTCGTCCGAGGTGTCAACCGGCTGATTAGTGACGGCGTTGGTGTAGGACGGCGCCACAACCGCATCACTCGCTCGCAGACCATCGAGAAGTCGACGATACTCTGCGTCCAGACGCTTTTTGTCGGCTTGCTTGAGCTTGTTGACTTTGGTGCTGATAGCACTGAGGTTTCGAGACGCGCGATCCAGGGATCTCCGGTCAATCTCGACGCTGAGCGCTTCGATGCAGACGTTATCAATGTTATGCGCTTCGTCAAACACCACGATGCTCTCCTTTTCAAAGCTCTTGGACACCATGGATGCCACTTTCGGGTCCAGCAGGTACTGGTAGTTGTATACAATCACATCGGCAAACGACACCACGTGGCGGGTCAAAAAATACGGGCAATAGCCTTTCTGTTTGCCCAACTCTTTGAGATCGTCGATGGAGTAGATGCCTGGTGGCAACAGCGCTTCGTCGGCTTTGCGCGCGTCAAAATTCTCGTAAAAGTTGCATAGTTCCACACCGCCACTACCACCCCCAATGGCTATGTTTTCAATGTCATCAATCTCCATGGGTTCGACGCCGTCGGCCGCCGCCGAAGCTGCCGCTGAAGGGGTCGTGGCGGCATTTTCTGCTCGTGCAGCGATGGCTCTGGTGCGCACCCAGGAAGCAGTCATTTGTCGACACTGCGAGTCCACGGCTTCACCATCGGCATTGGCCATGACTCGTGGATGCACGCACATGTTTCTTCTGGATGACAAACAGACAGCCGTGAGCTGATACTGGTCGCCGAGATGTTTGCGGCGGTATTCGTACAGTTTCTTGAGCTCTTCCACGCATTTCACCATCTCGGGCACCGTGCGCGTGCAGTAAATGAGTTTGCCACAAGTCGGATGCGCCGCCTTGTAGGCCAACACCAGCGACAACAAACTGATGGTTTTGCCCGTGCCAGTCGGCATCTCCAACATGCAATGGCCGTTGGCGTCCAAAGCGCGTTTGAGCTCACGCATGTACTGCAGTTGCTCCGCGTACATCCGCTCGTACGGGAAAAACACTAACAAGCCATCGATCTCAATCCGCATCTTGGTCGGCTGCTCGGCTGCTCCCACAATTGCTTGATGACGAAAGAATCGTACTTTGTCGAAGGCCCAGGCGGAGTTTAGCGAAGTGGTACTGTACATATTCCCCTCTCACAAACAAAAAACGCAGTTCCCAATTAACTCTTAACGGATAGGGAATAGCACACACCTTCCTGCCAAACCGTAAACTCAAGCAGCACGGGTGTCAATTGAATGTGGCTGTGGTGTGAACCAAACTAAATTTAGTTAAGAAAAGTCGGTGACTTGAAGACATTTCGGCAATGGGGTCTGCGCTGCGGTGCGGGCTTCCACTGTGTTAACAGCGCTGTTGGCCGCATCCACTTGCCACTTGGCTTCCAGTGTCGAAGCACCCAACACGGTCAGTCGCGTTGGGCGTCGATTGGTGTTCTGGTGGCAGTCCACGAAGAAGTTGGTGAGGTCGTTGAGTGCAGCAGCATCAGGTTCAACGGTGCTTCTTCTTCGTCCCGTCGTAGCCACAAGCGACTCCCTGGAGCTCTTGGGGTCGAGTCTGGTCCACTCGTGCTGGGTGGTTTCGCTAAAGCTCTGCCCAGTGGTGGTGGGAACAACGCCAAGGTTCATGAACTTGGGCACCAGCAAGAACCCGATGATCATGAAGGTGTCAAGCAGAAAGAGACAACTATGGAAGAGGAATTTGGCCACAGCCGAGAGACGCACGAAGACGTCCATGACCAGCACTAGACACGTGACCACCATGACCACCAGGCTCGACGAAAACAGCCAAAAGCTCTCGCCAAAGTCGAAATGCACTCTGCGGTTCACCAACGCCAACAACGCGACTACCACAATGAACGTCAGGTTCCAAAACATGACGAGAAACTCGAGGTTGGCCTTGCCAGGCACGCACAATTGCTGGCTCACTTGACCCACATACGTCACGGTCGCCACTGACACCTGCACCAGTTGCGCATGTGGGCGGTCCACTACAAACCACACGCCCAGCAACAACCACGTCACGCAAGTTGCCAACACCAGCAACTGCACGGAACGTTTCTCCAACTCCACCAGTGCTTCGCCGCGACTCGAAGCCTCGCGGATCGACAACTGGTATGTCATCCACAACTTGATGCTGAGGGTGCCCCATACCAGCGTCATGCTCAGGTACAGAATGATCGACCGCGCACAACACAACATGTCGGTGGCCGGTCCGCCCTGCACAAACACCAGAGACACCATCAAGAGCCCGCCAGTCAGCATCACCAGGATCAGTCTCGGCTGGGAAAACGCCACGATCGGAATGTGACGACAGCGAACCACCAGTCCCATGGCCACCAAATCCATGACCCCGCACGCGGCCGCGACAAACCCCATAAACTTGTACGTCTGCGAGCTTCTCGGCGTGTAATCGCAATCAATCGCGGCGCCGACAGGCAAATCGTCGCCATCGACACACTGCAAGGACCGACTTTCGTCCATTGGGTCCGGTACAATCCATGCACAAGTGATCTCACGAAACGCCGAGTTCCCACAGGAGCCAATGCCACACCAGTAGAAATGCTTGTCGCACGGCGGTTTGAAAGACCCGGCCTGCAGCCACGAAGTGTACCGGGTGATATCGGCGGCATACCATTCACATCTTGCACGTGTCAGTACCGAGTCGGGAAGCCTCACGATTCTGCCATCGCAAGTGTACGGAAGCGACGAGTTGTCTGGATGAGGAACTTTCCAGGTGAACGTCAGGTTGGAGATCACTTCGCGAGAGTCGATCAGCGTGGTGATCTCACTGCAGAACACGTTGACGTCGCTGAAGTTGCAGAGTGGCAGAGGATCAAGCCAGAATCTCCACTCGTTGTAGTTGTCACGCACCCAATTGCAGGCTGTGTTGAAATACCGGCGATTCACGTCCTCATCAAGAGACGTTGACGTTGCAAAGTCGCTCAGCAAGTCATCGATATGAAGCTCCGAGATGGAAAAACGAGACAGCAACCACGCCATGCGACCATGATCCGGAGGGCCGTGCAAGAGGATGCGAGCCGCGTATTTGACCAGTTGGGTCGTTGGATAATCGACGTCTACCTGATTGTCTGTTGGTCGGCCATACCCGTGCTCTCCAAACTGGCCAGTTGACAGTGCCACTCGACTTGGATCTTCGTTGGGCAGAAACACCCGCGAGAACTTGTTTGGGTTGCGCACGTGGAAGACGTCGGGCTCCCAGTGGTAGAATACGAGAGCCCAATCGTTCGCAAACGCTTCAAGTGCCAGCTGTTCGACATTGGCCGTGCCAATGAAACAGAAATACGCCGGGATTTGCAGGTTGGCAAACACTGCTTGAAAGTAATTGGCGTCGCTGTAATACTCGGCGTGAACAACCACCAGGCACGTCTTGGCCTGGGGCTGCCGTTCTCTCAAAGTACAGGCATAGGTCTTGGAGCACGAGTGGAGGCACCCAGAAATGCCGTCGGGACAGTAGTCGGTAGAAGTCGCCGTGTAGTATTTGGGATTGTTGAACAAGGTCACGGATCCATTCAACGCATTGATGAGCGCGTCATTGTACTTGTAGTCCATCCAGTACTCTGCGTAAAAGCCCGTCGAGTTGTGTGTTTGCAGTCGGCGTCCTTGGTCGACGAACTTGGTGGTCGTGTAGATGCCATCACGACCAAAGTACCCGAGACTTCCGGCGCTGTAGGACTCGTTCTCGTATCCAGCGAGCAGACTCTCACTGCCCAGCGTCCAGACTTCCAGATTCACATGCACGGGCTCACAGACCGCGATGCCAGTTGAAGCCATATGCAGGTTTTGAACGGTGTAATCAAATTCCACAAACAACGACACCGGGTAGCCGTACTGTCACCAAAGAATTCGCGTCAGGTCGATCCAGTTTGCATTCGTGCAAGTGCGTGAAGAACGTACAACTTCGGACGCGACGATGGCAAACACAAGACTGGATAGCGTGTGGCTCGGCCATTGGTCAAGTTCGATCACCAAAGAGCCTTTCGCAGTGCCATTGGTGGCGCGATCGCTTGTGGAGTCCATGGCATAGCCTGCGGCGTGGAAAAAATCATTGGGTTTCATGCACGAACCGCTAAACACGCCAGGTGCGGACGTGCGAGGATCATCAATCTACCCACACCGTCATCAGCCCGCGAAAAGAATTCCACCAGGAAAGAGAGCAAAAAAGACATTCATGGCGCACCTGAAAGCGTGGAACTCGGATGGCTCTGTGGAGAAAAGGATGCAGTAGTCGGTGCAACTGGTCGTCTCGTTGGGTCGAAGAGATCTGGTACCTGGCTTCCATCTCTGCGACCCAATCGTCCGTGAGACAGTTGCCGAGAAATGCGTTGAGGGGACGAGTTGGATCAAAGCCCTGAGCGTGAGCCTTGGAGACAGCAAGCAAGCATCACAATCCAATCCATACGGTCATCGGCACCAACATACGGCCACTTGTGGAGTGGAAGCAAAGCACAAACCGGTGCAAAGCAGCAGATAGAGTACGAAATGAATACAAGACTCCACCCAAGAAGAGCAGTCTGAGGCCACCTTCTGGAACCGTTGGACGACGCCATGAGTCGACCACAACGTCAAGCTCCAAGCTCTAGCAGACCACGACGCCAAAACGGAGCATGCACCTCGAATGCAGTTATTTTCGGCTTGTTTGTCGATTGGAAGTCGATGGCCAGCCTTTTCGAGTTGAATCGAGTCAAAAGGCACGCCACGACAGCTCTTTCTTCTGTCTGAACCACTGTGCTGGCTTGCTGTGTGGCAGACTGCAAGAGAAAATGCTCTCTGAAGCTCGCACGGTCGGCCAGAAGCGCAAACTCACTCATAACCAGCGCACTCACCTGCACACTGCAGTGCAGACACGAATCGCTTCAACACGAGCGGGTGTGCATTGTTCCATCAGGAGCTGAAGGGCGTTGGGTCGTTCCACCCCAGAATTCCTCCCACAATGGTCGAACCACGATAGGAGGTGAAAGATTGTTGGCATGGCATCCGCCACAAGTGCTCTCCGATGCCCCATCGTCCAGGGTTGTCTTTGGCACCACGAGAGCTGCGGCGTGCAGGTCACGTCGATCCTTTCTGACAAACGAATGGATTGCGGGCGGATCCTGTCAGAGCCTTCAGATGTCGACAACGGGGTTGCCCCATTCCAGAGCTGCAAGGAAACACGATGCGTTGACTTGTTTGGATCCCCATGGAGCTCACCAACGTTGGTGCCAATGGATTGCTCAGGTGGCATTCAGCAACGGGTGGTGGTCCTGTCAGCAGGATGGATGCCCGACGCATTGTTCTCGACGTTGTGGCAAAAAGTCGACGTCCATGGGGGTCGAAAACATCGATTCGTCAGCTCGACACCTCCATTTCCACCAAATGCCCCCTCTCGGCGCATGAGAGAATCACGCGCTCGTCAATGTTGTTGCGGTCGAACAAGATCGCTTCATGTTCGGTTCCGAGGGCACGCGATGGACCAACCCTTTGTGAAAAAAGCAATTCACATTCCACCTCGTGAAATACGCCCAATTCGCGGTGCCAATCATCGAAAGCTTGCAGATTGGTCAGCATGCCCCGCATCCGTAGATGAGTTGTCTCGTTGCCGTGGGTTTCTCTCCAGTGCTTGGCACCACATCGTCCAACGGTTGCTCCAAGTCGTCCAAAGCGCCGAGCAACAAAAGTGCTTTTGGTTGCTTTGTGTGATGGACAACCAGACGCTGGGAATGGTCTTTCTATCACGCAGACAAATCCTTTGATGCGACGCGACAACATCTGACTCCACGCACAGCGAAATCCCTGCAAGACGCCATAACATCCAGACTTGACCAAGTTTCCAGTTGGTCATCGATCGAACTTGACGACCAGTGACGACTTTGGCCATCGGGCAGACCGTTGATGCTCTCAACAAGCCCATAACGAGACGAAAATGCACGAGTCATTTCAGGGCTGCACATGCCGACATGCGCCTGTCTTGCATCTGCCATTTCATAAGGTCGTTCGCCAAAGGCAGCGTGGTCCAACGCCGAGATGCTGTGGACCCTTTCGAAGATCCATTTCATCGACAAGGCAGGTGCCAAGTGCCAGGTGCCAAGTGCCAGGTGGGAGGAGAGAGAGAGAGAGAGAGAGAGAGAGAGAGAGAGAGAGAGAGAGAGAAAGACCTGACGTAGGCCAAACCCAACGACAAACCCAAAGACAAAGCGCAGCAACGAGCAAACAGCACAAGCTGCGTCTTGAAGGGCCAGCTGCCTATTCGATGGAAGTTAGGTGAATCAAACATTGGCTGGCTGGCTGGCTGGCTAGCTGTGAAGGGACGTCTTCCCAAGGATTTTGCAGTGAAACGACGCATCCAATTCCTAAAGCCCACCTCCTAACCCAGCACTTGTTTCTCGTCTTTCTCTCTTTAAATCGTTTACAGGTTAATTCCTAAACTTTACCACTTGACAAACTCACTGGTCGTCTTCGAGGACGTGGTGATAATTCAGTTGACGACTTGCCAACGAGTGTTTGATCCCGTACAACGCGTACAACAACAGCGCGAGACCGAGCCACATGCAGATGAGTAACACTGCCAACAACTCCATTTGCGCAAAGAGAAACCAGTTGAAAAAGATCGCGACGCATGGGAAAAACGGAACCATCGGCGCCTGGAACGCCATCGCGTCGTCGCGCTTGCCATTGTCGTCGTCGTCGTCGTCATTGTCGACTGCGTGGGGTTGGTCGTTGCGATCGGATTGTTGCAGGCCCAGGGGATCGACGGCTGGATGAACCCCATCACTTGTTTCGCCACGGTGCAACGCCATGTCATCGTTCTCCTCGTGGTCCATCGACTCGTCCGTCTGCACGACCATGGACTTGCCCTTGAGGCGGGTACCGCGCCCACGACAGCACAGGCGACCAAGACGACCGTTTTCCATGTGGCACATCCATCCTGACGCCATTTTCGACTGCGATTGTGCCGACGAAGTCTTTTGGCGGCCTGCGGATCGGTCAGGTTCCAAAAGTTTCAAGACGATCATCAAGACAAAGGCCACCAGCGAAAGCGCATACGCCACCCCCGGGCCAAGTCGCCGCATGTACTCGCTGGATTCCGACGTGACGCCCACCACTGCTTTTTGCCAGTGGAACGCGGCCAGAAACGACGTCAACAAGTAGCCTCCGATGACCGTCGGAGCCAGAGACTCCTGGTGCGATGCCCAAAAGGATGAAGAGGACGAGGCCGAGGAGGGCGTTGCCGGGTTCGGTTTGGCCTTGACTCCTGGGCCCCCACGTGGCGCGGTGCCAGACGATGCCGACGCCACCAACGACGCTGGTGAAGACGCGGTTGTTGCGGAGGAATTGGACATGGGACGATGCAACGGCGCCAGGGTCACGGAAGCCAGCGAGACCACCCCGGCATCGCCAACGTCGCTCTCCAGGCCACTCTTTTTAGCAGCACCTTTGAGCACACCGGTGGCGGTGGCACCACCCATGCGGCCACTGCCACTGGCACCGACCACATGGCGTGGCTTGGTGGCACGCACAAAGAGCAGACAGGCATTGGTGAGGTTGAAGGCGACCAAAATGCCCAGTGAGATAAAGTCCCATAGCACGTGAAAGGGCACAAACACCGCGATCACGATCAGTGCCACGCCACTGATGAGCGTGCCATAAAAGAGATTGCCGTGCTGGTCCACTTGCGCAAACACGGGTGGCAACAGACCGTCTTTGGCCATGGCCATCTGCACGCGGGGCTGCGCCAAAAACCCAATGAACGCGGCAATAGGCATGGTCACCACTTCGCCCGTGGACACGATGGACGCCGCCCAATTCCATCCGACAAACTCAAAGGCGTGGCCGTACGACTCTTTGGCGTCGATTTGCGTGTAGTGCTGCATGCTGACGAGCGAGAGCGTGGCCATCGTCGAGAGAAATGCGGCGCCCAGGATGGTCAGCAACACGGCGCGCGGGATGGAGTACGTCGGGTTCTTGGCTTCTCCGGCCAGACAGCAAACTTCATCTGAGTGTTCGCCACCATTTGCATTTGATCAACGAGTTAGTGACAGTTTTCGTGGCATATACAAAACCCAAGTCATACCATAGCCAATGTAGCCGAAAAAGCTGGCACTGGCGCCGAGAAAGACACCTGGCCAGCCAAACACGTTCTGGCCGCTTTCGTTGGTGGTCATGGGCGGCACAAACGGCATGAGATTGGCCCAATTGAAGTGGTAGAGTCCAAACACGATGATGAAGAGCACGACGCTGATCTTGGTCATGGTCACCACGTTGATAAGAGTCTTGCCGGCTTGCATGCCAGCCAACACTACCAGCACACTGACGAGCTACTTGGTTAAATGGAAATTCACCGGGTTGTTTTTTTTTGTCAAAGGGAATCAATAAATCCACAAACCGTTTGTCAAAGGGGCGTGAGATACTGGACGATAGTCAAAGGGAAAGCAACACCATTTTCACTACTCACCATCAAGAGCCCCGCGTACAAATCCACTACCGAATCCTTCGACTTCATCCACGTCGGTCCCGTGTACTCGAAATGGGCGTCCATCCACTCGGTGAACTTGTCACTCCAGCTCCGCGCGGCACCGGCGCTGGAGATGCCGTACTCCAACGTCAGAAGAAATCCCGCAAAAAGCGCTGGCAGTTCCCCCAACGCATGGTACGAGTACGCGTAGGTGCTACCCGCCGAAGGAATCAGACACGATAGCTCCATGAAGGACATGCCACTAAGGACACAACCGAGTCCAGCAATCAGCCAGCTCAGCGTAGCAGCTGGACCAGCGTACACGCTTGCAATCTATGACCCAGAAATCCACAAAAGATTTAGTGAAGGTTGAACCCCACCGAGAAGCATCCACTAAGAAACCACAAACTGTGGGATCTTCAGCGGCAAGTGAAGCATCCACTTACCAGACCGGCAGTTGCAAAGACACCTGACCCCACGGTGCCGCCGATACCGATCATCGTGAGATCAAACAGTCCCAGTGTTCGCTCCATTTCGGCCGGGTGATGGTCCGGGTGGGACGAATCCTGGTGGGGATTGCCATGGGGCGGAGCGGCCGCCGACTTGAGAGGGGATTTGGTGGATCGACATGATTGCGGAGCCTGCAGTGGATCCCCCAGTGGCGTCGCTTGCACGGCTTGTGGGGTGGTCGAGCGGTCTCCATGGCTCTCGTCCTCCACAAAGTGCAGCGGCTTCTTCCAGAACGCGAGTTGCAGCCAGGAGCCAACGCCGACAGCACCGTTGGCGCCACTGCCATTTCGCGCCCGATTCCCACCACTGCCACTACCACCACCACTACCACCGTTGCTGCCACCATTTGCACTCAGCTTGGACGTGACCTTCATTTGTTGGCCTGTGTGTTTTCGCCACCAAAAGAATGCCACTAACAAAGCTGCCACCAAATTGCCACTAAAAACGATGCCACTAAATGCCGACCGCTCTTTTCTCGTTTGTGCCCCTTTCTTCCATGGAAAACTGAAACCAAAATAAAATTCACCCAATCAACCCCTAATCGCCGCTCCTGGATCCAGACCAAGCCAACTGAAGCTATGGGGCTGATTCGGCGAGTGGTTTTGTGCGGATGGATAGAGTCACATGCATTCGTATGCACCGATCAAAATCAACCAGAACTGTACCAAACTGTCGGTACCCGTGCGGCAGTCGTGCGTGTTTGGCGATCTTTGGACAGCCGTGTGTCGCATCATGCGGGGGGCTTCAACTCCACAACACCGTTTCTTTTTTCTTTCCTTTGCAAAAGGATGAGTTTACGCCTCTTCTCGCTTGCCTTCTGTTAACCTTCACCAATTAACACCCTCTTCTTCACTCACTTGGTCGGCAGTTGGCTCTGGATGCTCTGACGAATGGCATCGCCCAGTGCCGCCTTCTCACAGCCGACCAGCAGCGAGCATTTCCCACTGTGCAAATGGAATTCCAGGGCGACCACCACGAGATCTTGCTGAGGGTCGGCACTGGGGCTCCGCAGCCGGCCGGCAAACTTGCATTTGCCCATTTGGCCCATCACGTTGTTGATCTCGTACACTTGGGCGACGGCACAGCTGCGCAGCACAGCGTCCACCAGCAGCTGGAACTGCACCGGCACCTGCAGCACAAACTCGCTAGTGCGCAACGCCACGGGTTCCAGCTGCGCTAATCGCTGGTTGAATTGATCCAAAGTCATTTGTTGCGGGGTCAGCAATTCACCGGCCATCGGTGCCAGCGTGGTCTCAACCGAGATGCCTTCGCCGGTCGTAAACTCGAGCGCCACGGGCTCCAGAGAATTCGCAAAATCCACATGCATTTGCACTGCCGTGGGCTGCGCGTTCTCCGGGAACAACACCGCGATCTCCGCAAACGAGACCACTTTGCCGTCTTGGTCGGGGCAGCTGACCGAAATGCGCGAGATCGGCTGACTCGATTTGTTCATGAGCCAGAGCTGTACCACGTTCATCTTGGCGTTGTACATCGACGGTTGGCGCAGAATGGCGTACTCAATCTCCAGGCCGTTCCCTTCTTCGGCGCTCAACAGGATCTGCTTGTTGGGTCCCATCGAGCCCGACGATGGACCCATTGTCAGCCCCGAAAAGTCATTCAACAACGAGTTAGACGACGCTGGCATGCCCATGCTCCCACCCATCCCAGAGTTCACGCCCATACCCATGCCCATTCCCATAGTGTTCATGTTCATGTTCATGGCTGGCGCAGACTGTGGAGCTGTTGCAGTACCACTTCCATTCAAGTAGTTCAGCGGATCAAACAAATCCAGTGGTTTCGCTGGCGCAGACGGCAACACCGAAGTCGACACCAACGGTTGCTGCTCACTTGTCTTGCGCTTGGACGGCGAACTCGAACTCGACTTGCGATGGCGGTGGTGATGGCGACGATGTCGCGTATCTTCCTCCTCCGACTCACTCTCTTCGCTCTCTTCTTCGCTCTCTTCTTCTGACTCATCTTCTTCCTCCGATTCGTCCTCTGCAGACGATTCCGATGCATCCGATCCCGAGTCGTACTCGGATCCGGAGCCAGACTCTGATTCCGAACCAGAGACCGACTCGGACTCTGATCCCGTCTCGGAGCCTTCTTCACTACTTTCTTCGCTGTAAAAGTCATCGGCCGTCGAGCCACCGCGACGCGATTTGTGGTCACCACGCGACGATCGCTTGCCTGAATCACGACCAGAGTGCATGTTGCTGTCGTCCATGTACGATGACTGCTCGTCACGCAACGAACGGTCGGGTTTCTCCTCTCGCCAAGCAGGAAGTGGTTGGTATCCCACCACGTTGTGACGCACAATGTCGGACAGCGTACCGAGCGTGAAGCGTCGCTTCTTTTCTTCGTCATTGCCAATCAACGGAGCAGGTTTCACACTCAAAAACAGTTTGTGGGGGTTCAAGAGACCGTCTTCACTGGCCAATGCCGCACGAATCAAACGCGTACGATCACGCACATCGTAGTCTGGATCAAACCGGCACAATTCAATCACGTACTGCAACAAAAGCTGCACCGCTCGTTTCTGCGGGTCGCGAAGGGTCAACTTGACCGCAAGATTCAACAACTGCAAGCGCACTTCCGTGGCTTCTTCGGCAAAGTCTTTGACCAAAATGCGCAACGTTTCAGTGGCGATGGCATTCTGATGATGGGTGGCATCCGAAAACTCGCCGAGCATCCAGACAATTGACGCTCTCGCCGAAGCACTTGTCACACGCTTGGTGGTCATCATGGCTGCAAGTGAACGAACCACGCGAACAGCGTCTTTTTCCACGTTTTTCTGCTGCAACAGCTGACGAATCACCACCACACTCTCGGCAACCACTTGCTCGTTGGATGAACGCACCAGCCGCATCAGCCCATGCAGACATCGTTCAGCGACGCTGGGCATGGCATCTGCGACGCGACCCAATGCACGAATAGTCATGGTCACGAATTGTTTGTCCACGTGACGCACATACGCCTGGAACTCTCTCAAAATGATGCTGACATTGTCTTCCGTGACCAGCGACGTCAGAATCTCAAGCTTGAGCTTGCGGGCATACGACGGATCCGTTGCACGCACGAAAAAGTCCTGCAGGAATGGCAAAAACATGTCCGGCCGCGAATTGGCCATAGACGAAATCACCGATAGCACCACAAACTGGATCTCTCGCTGGTTGCGCATGATGCGGACAAGCGATTTGCCAATCAGCGTCGACGTCGCCATGCTGTGGGTGCCGCAATAGTAATGAAGTGTCGAGACAGCCAACACGACCGCACTGTTGCGCGACTTGAGCAACGGAATCGACGAGCGCAGCAACAGCCGATGGTCTTCGTCCAGTTCTTCACCGCCACTAGCGCCGCTGGCAAGCGCATAGCTCCGAAACACGGAGCCCACCGATGGAACAAGCTCTTGTTTGCCGCCACCACCGAAATTGGACGACGGACCGCCCAAATGGAACGGTGAAGCATTCGTTCCGGGACCAGCAAATCCACTGCTGCTCTGCATCCCACGGGCACTTCCTCCTCGTGGCGCAGAATCGTCTTCTTCTTCTTCGTCCGAGTAGAATCCTTTGCGCACCTTGCGTTTCGGGAACATTTCTTTGATTCTCTTCTTGTGTTCCCCTTGCTGGTCATCTTGTTGCTGCGGCAGAAGCTTCTCGGGGCTCTGAAATTGCTCGCGACAGTACCGCATGAGCACGTTGATGGTCACGGTCTGGCCCCATTCGTCAATGTCGGCGAGCAAATGACAGATTTTGCGGAATGGCTGGTGCAGCAAATCCAAGCGATCGGGACACACTTCGTTCAGCGCCTGCATGGCGCTTCCGAGTACCATGGTCGAGGAATCCTTGAGCAAATTGCCAATGATCTCGGCCAGCACGTCTTTTTGGTCGCGGTCCACGATGTAAATCTTGGAGATCGCGTTGGCCGCGCATTTGCGCACATACGGCGACGAATCGGCCGCGCATTTGCGGATGGCAATCAACTGGATCTGCAGAATGTCGCGCACGCGGATGCTGGTCATCACCCGCAGTGCCAACGCGCGGATCAGCTGATTGGGGTCCGCTAGATCTTTCTGGAACGAGTTGATCGAGAGCAGCGCCAGCTCGCGGCACTGGGCATTGGCGTCGGCATAATGCACGAGGTACATGTACACGAGTTTTTTGACTTCGACGCTGGCGACGATGACGTTTTTGACCACGTCGGCAAAGAAAATGGACACATCTTCTCCTTTGGACATGGACGCCAGCAGTGCTTTCATGGCTTCCAGTTTTTCGCTGTGGCCCGCGACGCCCAATTTGTTGTCCAACAACTTGCGGATTTTCTCAATGTTCATGCTCTCCTCGAAAAAGTGCGCATCCCCCATGACGCCCTTCATGCTGACTGAGTCAACAGCAGTCCAATGACGACAGCTGGGGCGTAGGACAAAGACGACAAGCGGCTGAAATGCGAGCGAGCGAGCGACGGGATCGAAATGGGGCGGCGCAGCACGTTGACCCAGAGGAGATCACAACAAGGCAAAGATTCTTCTGCTCGAACGGAACCGGGCCATTGCTGGGCCATTTGCTGTGAACCGAACCGCTGGGACGAATTGATTGAGGCACATCTTAGTTAATAAATTACCAAACTGACCTGGCGGGATCTTGTTTGCGGGTGGGGCATAAATGCCAGAATGGTAATTTTGAAAACCTGAAGGGGGGATGGAACCGGTACGAATACCGACCGACCAAGCTTAAACTTGGCACAACCGTTTCCACCAGCTCAACATGAATCTCCCGTGGAATCTGATCTGAGTGACGTGACTTTGCGGTCGTCTTCTTCTTCTGCTGCTGCTGCTGGTGCTGGTGCTGGTGCTGGTGCTGGTGCTGGTGCTGCCGGGCGGGTGGCTGAAGTTCAAAGCAAGTGAAATGGCGTCTTCAGACGGCTGTTCGTTGCGTATTTCCATGGCCAGCGGCACGGGCGAACACCAACAGCTCTCCCAACAGCCGGCCACCACGCCAACGGTCGCAGCTTTGACGTCGACTGCGCCCATGTTCATCCAACTGGAGCCAAAGAACTCCAATGGCAAGCGAAAGCCCTCGATGTTGACCAACTGCAAGTGTCTTGTGGACCAATCCATTGGCTTTGGTCTGCGACGACTTCGACGGTGCTTTGCCACGTCCGACCCGTGCAACGAGACCACCACCACCTCCAACGGATGCAGTCGATTCCGTTCGCTGGCACCTAAGCCGCCGATCAAACAGCTCCAAGAAAGCGTCCGATACTTCCGCGCCAATCACCTCGTGTTTCATCGCGAGCTCTTTTGCGGCCTGGCGTCTACGTTGCTGATGATTCCCGAGACCGTGGCCTTCAGTTATGTTGCTAATCTGAACCCGTTGATGGGTCTGTACGCCACCGGCATCATTGGACTCGTGGTCGGCTTCTTTGGTGCCGTGCCGACTACCGTTGCCGGTGCGGCCGGAGCTCTCGCGGTGGTCATGCCGCAGCTCACAAGCTCAGACGGCACACTTGGCCATCTTCCGTACGAGTCCCGCGTGGACCACTTGGTGATGGCCATTTGGCTCGCCGGATGGCTGCAATTGGTGTTTGGACTGCTCAATCTCTCCCAAGTGTTTGTGATGATTCCTCGAACGGCCCACATCGGCTTTCTCAACGGCCTCTCCATCATGATGTTTGTGTCGCAAAACACTACGTTCAAAGTGTGCAAGAAGCCTGTTGTCCGCGCCGACGGAACGACTTCCATGCCGTTGACCGCGTCGACGCATCACAACTTTTACCAGTGCCAACTGGCCGGCGAATTGGAGTTTATGAGCATCAGGTCGGCGTCGACGTGGATGACTGTGCTGATCGTGGTGGTGACAATTTGCATCATGGTGTTCTACAGCAAAGCTTGCCGCAGGCTCAGCAAAGTGGTGCCTCCAACGCTGATCGTCGCGATCGTCGGCGTTGCTATCGAATTTGGCATCAATCGACCGTTCATCCATGCGCCTGTGCGCACGATCGGAGAGACTTCGTCGCTGTCTTCGCATCATCAGGATCAGGGCGAGACTCCGATTGTGCATCCCTCGCTGCACTTTCTTCCCATGTTTGGTTCCATTGAGAACTGGTCCGCTGTGGTGACCTGCGCGGTCACTCTCGCATGTGTGGGACTTCTAGAGTCTATCATGACCCTGCAGGCCATTTGTGACCTGACCAAGCAGACCTTCAACCCGCGAGTGCTCGCCAAGAAAGAATGTATCGCCCAGGGCATCGCCAACGTGTTGTGTGGGTCGTCCAACGCCATGGCTGGATGCAGCATGATCGGACAATCGACTGGAAACATCATCAATGGGGCTACTACGAGACTGTCGTCCATTATGGCCGGCATCAGCATGTTTCTTGCCATCACGTTCGCCAGTGTCGTCATTGAGTTGGTGCCCGTCGCGTGTCTGACCGGCATTCTCTACGTGATCATCGCGCACACGTTTGACTGGAAAAGCATCGTGCTGCTGTTCCGTTTGCCGCTTTACGACGCTTTTGCTATTGTGATGGTCACGACGCTGGCCGCCAGAATCAATCTCGTGGTGGCCGTGGTGGCTGGCGTGCTCTGGCAGAGTCTGGTCAACAGTTGGCACAATGGACTGCTGCTGACTTGTCGAAAGTCCCGAGAGAAAATCACCTTGGTACAGGACCACGACGGAAGCATTCGAGCCCAAATGGCGTCTGCGGCCTCGATCGTGCTATCGCCCACGACCCATGCAGCTGGCCGCGTCAAGACAGGAGGCGAGCAAGAAGTGACCGTCTATTGGCTCTCCGGATCCGTGGTGTTTGCCTCGATCGGCAACTTTCGCTCGTTCTTCGACTATGAACAAGATCAAAGTGAATGGGTTCTCGTGGATTGCAGTCGCAGCCAATTGGGCGATTTCTCCGCGGTGTGCGCGCTGGAGGAAGTGGCGATCCGGTACCGAAATGTGAACAAAGCGCTCGTCATCCGAGAACTCGACGGCGACTCGATGGAAAGGCTGCAATACAACACGACACGTTGGCAAATCGACCAAAATGGCTGGGCGGTGGCCTCGCCATCGCCGCTGTCGGGCACTGAAGCAGGAGAAGAAGCATCTCCAAGCGCGGTAGCGCGGCATCTCCATCCTCACCTAAGTGCTTTGTGGAGTAGTGAGTCTCCAACTACATCTTCATGGGCAAAGCAGCACCACGTATCACCAAATTCCACAACACTGAATGTTCAAGACGATGGTCACGACCCAGAGCAATTCGGAAGCAGCCAATGGCTGGCATCTCCAGTTTGCAACAACAAGACGAACTAC
>JAMFLO010000303.1:0-41596 GCA_027475765.1 Paralagenidium karlingii
AGCCGAGAACGGGAGCCAAACACCAAACCTCGATTCGCATGTTTTCGCACGCTTCGCAGGCATTTGGCAAGCGTCGGGAACGAAACCTGGGCGTTCTTGTTATGGCACAGTAGTGTGCCATAACCTTCTTGTCCCTGACCATCATTCGGCGCCGTTGAGAGCAGGACCTTCATTCATGGCTTCCCCAACTGATCCGCTTCGACCCTTGCAGAGAACCCCCCCCCCCCCGAGTCTTTCATAAAGCAACATGGCGACGACAACTCAAGCAGTGGTGGTGTTCACGGGCACATTGCAGCAAATGACCCGTAAAGAAGCCATCCAACAGGCCCAATCACGTGGCTTCAAAGTCAGTTCCAGTCTCACCAAAGCCACGACGTTAGTGGTCTATGGGGACAACGCTGGCAAAAAACTTGACCAAGCCAAACAGTTGGGCGTGCAAATGCTGAGTGAAGACCAGTGGCAACAACAAGTGGCGTTGGCTGCTCCCGTGGCTTCTTCTTCTTCTTCTATGGGTGATGCCGTCAAGAAGACGCGAAGCAGTTTGAAACGCAACGCCAAAGACCAGGCGCAAGTCAATTCTCCTTCCAAGAAGCCACGCCAAAGTCATGCCACCACTACAGCACTGCCTCCACCAAAACCTGCGACAACGTCTGGCAACCAGGACCAAGTCGTTGTGTTCACTGGCACGTTGACCAAATTCTCTCGCAAACAAGCCACCTCGCAGGCGCAGGCCAAAGGATTCAAAGTGGGCTCGAGCATTTCCAAGTCGACGACCATTTTGGTGTATGGCGATCGAGCAGGCTCGAAGCTGGAACAAGCCAAGAAATATGGTATTGACACCATGAGTGAAGACGAATGGTTGATTCGCATTGGCGACTACGACTGTGCTGGTTCCCAAGCAGTTGACCCTGCAACCAAGGCAGAAGACGAAGAAGACGAGGCCATGGCACCCGTGTTTGATGATGCCACGGCGTCGATCAACGGCATTTTGCCCAAAAAGTTCCTGGAAAACGCGGTATTTCATGAAGTTTCCAGTAGTTCGTCAAGTTCCACGTACAAAGTGAAGCGAACGGGTTCCGTGTACACCTGCAGTTGTCCAGCGTGGAGAAACCAACGCCACAACCCAATGCAGCGAACGTGCAAACACCTGAAAGAGCTTTTGGGCGAAGCGTACGAGTTGGCACGAGCCAAAGCGTCCAGCCAAGCGCCTCGTGGCTCCATGTCCTCGAGTGGAAGCAGCAAAGGTGACTCCTCGAGGGCCAAAGGCACCGCACCAAAGTTGCTGTTGGCCAACAAATTTGATCGCAACGTGCACGACCCCACGGGCTGGTGGATGAGCGAGAAGTTGGATGGCGTTCGCGCGTTTTGGGATGCTTTCAAACAAGTGTTTCTATCGCGTCTGGGCAATGTTTACCCCGCACCAGACTGGTTCACCAAAGGGTTTCCAACCCAAATGGATCTCGATGGAGAGCTCTTTGGTGGTCGCAAGCAATTTCAGTCGACAGTCGGCATCGTCAAAAGTGCCAACACCAAACAATGGAATCAGTTAGTATACCGCGTGTTTGACGCGCCGTCGTGTGGCCAAGAACCCTTTGAAAAACGAATGGAAAAGGCTCAGCAAGCGATCAAACAGTGCAACTCCAAGTTTATCACATGGCTTCCTCAACAGCGTTGCAAGTCTTTGGCGCATGTGGATCAACACCTCGAAGAAATCGAGAAACTGGGCGGTGAAGGCGTCATGATTCGCCAGCCCAAGAGCACATATTTCCATGGAAGAAGCAACACCCTGCTGAAGATCAAGAGCTTCCACGATGGGGAAGCACGCATTCTCGGGTATGAAGATGGCAAAGGCAAATACACGGGCATGGTGGGGGCGCTGCGTTGCGAGATGGCAACGGGCAAACAATTCAAAGTCTCGAGTGGTCTGTCGGACAAACAGCGTGGCAAACCTCCTCACATCGGATCCATCATTGTCTACAAGTGCCAGGAGCTCACGGACGACGGGCTTCCACGCTTTCCCATTTTTGTGGGCATCGCCGCCGACAAGACCAAACCGAAAGACCCGATTTGTGATAACACGGCAGCGACGACGGCTCCCGCCAAGTCTAGCGCAAGTGAAGGAGAAGCGGAGGAATGAATGTCTCGCCATCGCATGGGTGGCTGTCGTGGAAAACCCGAGTTGCGAACTCTTTGGCACAAGCCTCAACGGTGGCGTGGCGATGACCCAGCAAAGCAATACGCGCAGACTTGTTCCTTGTCTCTCGGGCCAACATGTTCTTCTTTTTGCGTCACAGAACTCGCTGGCAAAACGCTCGGACGGTTGGCAGTTGCGTTCTTGTTGAGTTGTTTGTTTTGTGCTTACCAGGACTGGGGGGGGGGGTGCTCACCAACAGACACCACATGAGTCAAAACGAACAAGGTACATACTCGGGGCTGCCAATGGGGTGGGTTCTTTGGTTGGATGGGTGGATGGTGAGACGTCAGGATCGTATGGACGCACAGAATGGAGTGCTGGTCTTGAATGAGGGGACTGACGGTTGCCCCCACTAAAATTAGGCAATGCGATGGTTTCCAAGACCTCTAACGGTGGACTTGGAGCGAACTGCTGGACTTCTCGGCCCTGTTGGTTTCGTTGAAGCATTTGGAGGTCGTGTCGTTTCGTCAACGAGACTTCCTGCCGCCGCTTCGTGCCGCTCTTGAGAAGTCGGCATCCAAGCATCCTGCCAGTGCCATCTCCCAAAGACTCTTGTTCGCATCCTCCCCAAGTTGACAATTCGCCCTGGGAGCCCACGCCATCGCGAAGCTGATACCCGTGGGAAACCATGGATACCAACAAACCAACCAGCTGCGCACGACACAGCAGGCTTCGCACCCATCTCCCGATCCTATTGAACCTCACTGTGATTGTTGCTCTGGTAGTGTTGGACGTTCGTGATCTCATCTACAAGGCAATCTGGATTGGACCCACCGACTCGTATTCATTTCGATGCGGAAGCTCCAGTGATTTCATTGCGGACCATTTGGTGCCAACGGTGCGTCCACCCGACACCAACGCGACGTCGTTTGGGATATCGTCCAAGAACCTGTCGGCTGTTCAACCAGACCTCGTCAACGTGCCAGTGGGTGTCGCGACTTCCGGGTGGCCATCGTTCTTGTCTCGCTGTGAAAGAGTGCATCCATTCAGTTCTTTTGGGTTCTTTCTCAGTGCCATGGGCGTCAACTGCCACATCGATGAGACCGGTACGGTGTGGGACAAAGTCGTGTTCACCTCCAACCACCGCGTCGATGCCATGGTCTGGACCAGTTGCCAATTGCTACCTGTGGTGTTGCGTCCGCAGGTGTGTTACGAAGAGATGACGGCCAATTTCCTGAGCCGCTACCACATTGCCTACCCCACGGACACCATTGCCTTGGCGCCCACGTTGACAATAGCGCAGCAAAACCAGTTGCTTCGATTGCTCGAGTTGGTCTCCGAGAGCATGCAGTATGCGCATCGCATCATTTGTGTCGAGATTGTGCAGTTTGGACTCGACGAGTATTTGACGCCGTTTGCGTTTGGTTGCGCGAGTGCCAACGTCTTTCGCAGTGAATTTGTGGTGATGGAGGACTTTTGGAAGATCCAGTACCAACGCGGATGGCTCACCATGGACGTGTTGCAGATCGCGGGCTTTCAGTTTGGCATTCGTCAAAACTGTGTGAGTCAGTACATCGTCACCAACACTTCCACCACGCCGAGTACTTTCCATCTCCAGTCCAAGACCCAAATCAACTTTAGTTCGTTTGGCCATTTCTATGCGTTTTTGCTGGTGATCGACGCGACGCTGCTGGTGCTGAACCTTTGGAGTTCGGTCGAGATCTTGGAACGGTTCATCGCACCAGAGCAGAAGAACCTTGCCAGTCAACTACGAAATCGAGGATCCATCAGTCCTGCCAATGCTGTCAGTGATGCTCCGGCTGGTAGTGCTGGTGGTGGTGGTGGCAGCCGTAATGGACCCGCCGGTGCTCGCGGTGCACCGACGACGATGGACTTGATGCCGATTAAACGCGCGGCCTCCACCGTGTTGCGCCCTGTAGACCAGTACACGCAAGTGCTCGCGAAAGACCGCAACATGTACTACTCGTACTTCTCGAGCTCGTTGTACCGCAACACGTTCGTCGCCATCCTCACGACCATTACTCAATGTCTCTCATGGTTCATCATTCTGCCAAACTCGGTCGTGTGGACATGGTCCGAGCTGACGAGCCAGAAGTTCCGCGCATACCAGACGTCCATTCGTGTGTGGGTGCTGCTGTTGATTCTGATGCACACCCTTTGGGACTTTGTGGCCAAGGTCAATGAAAGACTGGCCTACCGATTCGTGCGCAACACGTACCTGACGTCGGTGGACATTGTGTTCACGATCATCGTGGTGTCTATCGGACTTCGCAAACAGATCTTTGACATTTGTGAGATCAAGTGGAGTTTTGAGATCCAACGCATCAACGATCTCAACACGTTTCCAGGGTATTTGGCCCATGGCAATGCGTTTTCGGTCGGCAACGACCACCAGACCAACACACCGCTTTTCACGCTGTGGACCATCTACAAACCACTGGTGCATGTCTTGTGCGGTGGTGTCGGGGTCGCATTTGCCATCGCTGTGCTCAAGTATGTCAAAACCTGGCTGTTGGCATCTTGTGGTGCTGCAAGCAGAACAGCAGAGCGAGATCTGGCCAGTCGTAATGGTGGAGGTCTGATCAATGGTCCTCCTCTCGGCGAGTATCGTCGTCTTCCCATGGAAATCATGTTGGATTCACCAATCCGGGCGAGAAGTCTGATCCGCAACGATCTTGAGATGGAAATCTTCCAAAACGGCCAGTGGGAGATTCGACCGAGTTGTTATGTGGACTTTGGCGTGTCGGTCGCCGACGGCTTCTACCGATCTCGCGCGTATTTTTCCAACTACATCAAACCGGTGCTACATCAGGACAATCTCAAGAAACTCGTGGATCTCACCGAGTCGGTGCGCTCCCCTCAGGCTTCCTCCCATCGTAATGCTAACTCGACGCTCTCTCCACCAACACCATGCATCGAAACGTCCACGCGCGAACTGCAAGTCAACCGTTGACCAATCCTCTACATCTAGGCAGCGAACAAGAGAAGCGATAGACAGGAGCAGATCCACATGAGAACAGACGATCAACCTCCACGAATGCGTTTCAACCACACTACTGGAGGGGATAAATGGTGAGTTCAACGAACGACGGATGGCTAGTTGCAATCTCGATAGTCGCAGCGGATTCTCGCTTTGCTTCTACCGCACCGCACCAAAGCAAACCCTTGAGACTTGTTCAACAACTGTGCAGGTTCTGTTTATCCTTGTTCTTGCCATTTCGTCGACTACTTTGTGCCATTTGCAGCAGATCCTGCACGAATTGGCGATGCAAAAGCGGTTGGATACGTCCTGCAAACGACGTTCGTGCACGGTAAAAGCCGTCTGGTTGCACGACCACGCCAAAATCTGCAAACACGCTCGGACGAATCTCCACTTGACCGGTGTCCAGGATCGTTTCCATTGCCAAGTCATTGCGCACCAGACTTCTTGCCCGCATCGGCGAGTCCAAGACGATTTCCATGGGCAGACGATGGTATTCGCTCGGGTGATTTGGCATCGCATCGCCGCAGTCCACTCTGCAAGACAAGTCAACTGGAGTGGAACTGGAAGAGGAGGTTGGCAAGCGTGGTGCCGCCTCCACTCTGCGGCGCGTCCACGTGAATCGACTCCAACTGACAACATGCCAAGTGGAGAAGTACATGAATCGAATCGACCCGATGACCCCACAGAGCACAACCCCGGCGACTAGAATCAGCACGAGCGGTTGGTAAATGGTGCACACGACCTCGAATGGTGTGCTGCTCAAGTGGAAGTTGCTCTCGGAAAAAGAGTTGCCATGCACCAGCCAGTTGGGAAACTTGACGACATCGTTGGTGCGTTGGTGTTCGTAGTGCCATTTGCGCTCACAGATTCTGAAAATGTGCTGGCGCAGCGCAAAGGACACGATCAGAACTGCTCCTACGATGTCGCTCGAGGTCAGATACGTTTGTCGAACAATGCGATATGCCAGCTTTTCATTGACGATCGCGAACGCATCCCAGAGCTTTTGAAGCAACAGCAGCAAGAGCACCCATACACGCATGCTGCTCTGGAACGCTCGGAGCTTTTGTGTGTTGGATTCAGACCAAGTCCAGACCACCGAATTCGGCAAAACGATGAACCACGAGAGGCTCTCGGAGATCACTGTGAGGATCACGATGGGAGGACTTCGGTACAGCGCTCGCACGAAGAAAGAGTAGTACATGATGGTGTCCGTCGAGGCAAAGCTTCGTCTTGACGGTGAATGTTTGAGCACTGGATGAGGTCGAGGCAAAACCTGCGGGGAAGAACACGATGACACCAAGTCCCACGCAGGTTTGCTCAACGTTGGAGCGGCCGTCACGGAAGCGATTTCTCGAGTGTGTCTGTCGACCTCTGGCCCGTTCTTGAAGTCCGGCGCGATGAACCGAAGGAAGATCTCGATGAAACTCCACAGGTCCAGCACCAACAACACGCAACCAATCGCCAGTAGCACCGCATACAAGTGACCAAATGAACTGAAGTTGAGACTCGTCTTGACCTGAACACGCAAGTCGTCGTGCGAGGAGTTGTTGTTCGTCCACGTGGTGTTGGTGATCATAAAGCGAGAGATCTCACTCTGACGAACTGTAAACTGGAACCCAGCGATTTGCAAGACGTCCAGTGTGAGCCATCCTTTGTCATGAAGTAACTCGTGCAAGTCCTCGTTGAACACAAACTCGCTGCGAAACACGTTGGCGCTTCCACAACCAAACGCGAACGGAACTTGAAACTTGTCCAGCTCATACGCGACGACTTCGACGCAGATCATACGATGCGCCACGCGAAGACTATCGGCAACCATATCGAGAAACCTCAGCAGCTGTTGTTCCTGTACAGAGGTCAGCGCCCGCATTGGTTGCTTCAGCAGTTCGGGGTAGTACAAGTGATATCGGTCCAGAAAGCTGACTGCTATTTCTTTGTGGCACACCGCGGGCTGCCGTTGCACTGGGAGAAGCTCACACACTGCCCATGTGATGGCATCGACGCGCATGCTGGAGGCCAAGATGGCTTTGGACCAGGTCGTGTTGGTGTTTTCATCGACACGACAGTTGACGCCCATGGCAAGAAGAAAGAAATTGCTGCCACTCTGGAACGGATGCAATTGCTCACATCGAGCGAGAAACGAGACCCATCCAGAGTCCGAGACGCCGATGGGGGTCAACGACGGGATGGCGGTTGGTGCAGTGAGTGGCTTCCAGTCGGTGGCGTTGGGAGGACGAACAGTGGGCACCAGTGGGGCCGGCTCCAACTCTCCGGAGTACCCGCCTTGAAAGGAGAATGAGTCCGTTGGACCTATCCAGGTGGTCTTGTAGAGGAGATCGCAGCAGTCGAGTTCCACGAGCAGCGCGATGACAAGGAGGTTGAAGAGCACAGGCAGCTTCACTTTGAGGTGTGTGATGCACGCGGGAGTTCTTTGGGTCATGGTGTTGTTTCCAATTGTCCGTGTTCTCCACGCACTGGTGTATGGTTGCAGCGAGACAGCGCCGAGCGTTGGGTCGGAGGTATTGGCTCTTTAGAAGGTGTTGCACCAGCGTGGGAATGGGTGGAGATTCTGGGTGAGCGAGGTTCGAGCAATGGGCCATTTCATGGTTCTGCTATATATACACACCGCGTTCTCAAGCTTGTGACACAGAGCTTTGGAGAATGCTCTCTGACAGCTCATCGAGACCTGAGATCTGATCGTATGCCAATGGCAAATAACGTGGAAGGGCGACGTGCCAACATCAACACAAAGAGCGGCGCTTCGTACCTTGGTGGGGTCGCCGCCGCGCATGGAACCCACATCGGTTAAAGACCACGAGAAGAGCGTTGACCTTGGGATTGGAGTTTTTGCAGGTGGCCATTGGCTTCGGTTGGGCCGAGCCCTCGAAATCGTTGCAAAGTCGAAGGGTGGTGGTCGCGCCAAACCAGCTACAGACGACTATCGGAAGAAGTTCTTTGAGGAGCCTCCTCCGTGGCGCTTGTGAGGAAGGTATTCTACGGAGAAATGGAGTGCTTGTGGCGATCCCACCTGGAGAAGCATCGCATTCGTGAAGAGATGGTGTGTTTGCGTCAGACTGCGATGGCAACGATGAGTTTTGTATTGCACTGTGATGTGGATGTGCTACCAATGGATCGACAGCGAGGGTGTTCATGCAGTTCAAATGGATTCGAGATATGCATTACGGTCATATCAGCAAGCCCTCCTGGTCCTCTTACATCGATTTGGCCTGCTTTGGATCAGTTGGCACGGTCGCAGCATCTTCCGCGGTGGTGCACTCGGTCTTACTCAGAAAGTCCCTCAGGTTGTTTCGATGCAGCAACGGTTTGATGCACCCGCCAAATGACGTGCGCGAGCGATAGAAGCCGTCGCTGATCATGACACCAAAGTCTGCATACACGCTCGGAAGAATCTCCAGGTGGCCATGATTGAGAGTCTCGAGCGCCAAATCGTTTCGAATCAGACTTCTTGCGCGGATCGGCGTGTCCAACATCACTTCCATCGGCAAACGACGGTAAACACGCGACACCGCATTGACATCTTCAATGGATGGCCCCACGGCGCCCTTGGATTTGTCCATGAGCATGGAATAGTAGATGAACTTGATCAGTCCAATGCCGACGCAGACCAGACATCCCGTGAACAAGATCAGCACGAGCGGCTTGTAAATGGTCCACACGACGGTCATCGGTGTGTTGCTCACGTGGAAATTGCCGATTGAAAACGAGTTGCCGTGCGCCAACCAGTTGGGAAACGTGACGATGTCGTTGGTGCGTTGGTGTTCGTAGCGCCATTTGATCTCGCAAATATTGAAAATGTACGGACGCAGAGCAAGCGAGGACACCACCACGGCCAGGATGACGTCCATGGACGTGAGAAACGTGCGTCGCACGACCTGGTACGCCAGGGATTCATTGAGTGTCACAATGCCATCCCAGAGCTCATGCACCAGCAATAGCAACAAGACCCACACACGAATGCTGGTCTGGTAGGCGCGAAGCTTTTGGTTGTTGGACTCGGACCACGTCCACACAACCGAGTTGGGCAGAATGATGAACCAGGAGAGACACTGGGTGATGAAAGTGAGCACCGCCACCGTCGGGTTGCGATAGAGCGAACGGGAAAAGAAAGAATAGTACATGGCTGTGTCGTTGTCATGAGCTGCCTCGCCACGCGATTCGACACGATGCCGCGGTGGTTTGATGATCGGAGTGGGCAATGGAGGCGAAGGTGAAGCAGCGCCTGGCACCCCTGCGTCGTCAGACGACAGATTTGATCGGCTCTTGAGCATGGAGGCCACGGACGAACGCAGTCGTTTGCTCAGATTCGAGTTTCTTGCGCGGGTCAACTCGGGTGCAATGAAGCGACGAAAGATTTCGATCGAACTCCACAGATCCAGCACCAACAAGACACTGTCGATCACCAGCAACAACGCATAGAAGTGACCAAACGAACTAAAGTTGAGACTCGTCTTGACCTGAACATGCACGTCATGCGACTTGCCGTCCGCCGAAGTGGTGTTGGTGATCATAAAGCGAGACATTTCACTCTGACGAATCGCAAATTGAAACCCAGCAATCTGCAACGCGTCCAACGTGAGCCATCCTTTGTCGTGGAGCAACTGCCACACGTCCTCGTTGAATACAAACTCGCTGCGAAACACATTGGCACTGCCGCAACCAAACGCAAATGGATCCTGATATATGTCGAGCTTCCACTCCATGATCTCTACACAAATCATACGATGAGCCATGCGAAGGCTATCGGCGACCATGTCGAGAAACCTCAACAGCTGCTGTTCCTGTGCTTGGGTGAGCTCTCGTAGGGGATTCCTCAGTAACTCGGGGTAATAAATGTGATATCGCTCGAGAAAGTTCGCCGCGATCTCTTCGTAGCACACAGCAGGTCGTTTCTTCACTGGCAAAAGCTCACAACTTGTCCACGTGATCGAATCCACATGCATACTGGAGGCAAAAAGAGCTTTGGGCCAGGTTGTGTTAGTGTTCTCGTCGACGTGGCAGTTGACGCCCATGGCGAGCAAGAAAAAGTTGCCACCACTGTGGAACGGATGCACTTGTTCACATCGTGAGAGGAACGAGACCCATCCAGAGTCCGAAATGCCGATCGACGTCGACGAAGGGATGGCGGTTGGTGCAGTGAGTGGCTTCCAGTCGGAGGCGTTGGGTGGGCGGACGATTGGCACCAATGGCGTTGGTTCGAGATCTCCAGAGTACCCGCCTCGAAAGGAAAATGAGTCCGTTGGACCTATCCAGGTGGTCTTGTAGATGAGATCAAAGCAGTCGAGCACCACGAGTATCGCAATGATCGCGAGGTTGAAGAGCATCAACACCGTCGACTTGGCTTTGGCGCCCAACTCCTGGCCTTTTGGCGGTGGACTGGTCGTCATCTTCTTCTTCTTCTTCAATCCACTACTTGCCCTCTCTCCACTGTTTCGGCTTTGTAATCGGTGTCTGACGCCAAATGCTGCCTGGGCACAGAGTTGTCGTCGCTCTCAACGCCATCACGACCTTGGGCAGTTACAAGCGTGACCTTTGGCGCTTCCTCCAAGCTTTGGTGCCTCAAAAAACGCATACAATACTCTAAACAATAGACCTTATGCACTCCCAGTCTGGTCAGAAGCCTGTCAGAAAGCATACCTTTCCTTTCCTGATACGAAAATGGATAGCACCTTACACATGAATGACCTGAAGGGGACACCACGGATCAAGAATGAACACGCGCACAACACGCGCAACTCTGCAAAAAGACAGCAACTTAAGAAACCGCTCGACCAACGACCCGGTGGAACGGAGCCAATGGGTTGCATTCCGTTTCCGTCTTGGAGAGGTGTTTCGTGTATGCAAGAAGTGCTTTCTCTGCGGTTGGACACCGTAGCCTGCAGATCAACATCGTTTTCTGTGACGCCATCGATCAAGCCACATGCATCGATGGCTGGTGTTCTATGTGCAAGTGGATGTGTTAGATCGCCCTGAAGTGCTAACTCAGCGACGACAGAGCCAGGCGAATCACAAGATACCCTCGGAATGGCGTAGTCAGAGAGCGAGAGAGCGAGAAATAGGGAGAGAGAGAGCTAGTTTGAATACCTGCTAGTAGCAATTCCGAGTTCTGGGCTCACCACTGAGCTTTGCGCCTAGAGCAAACTGGCTGCGAAGCTGATGGATGCGCTGTTGAGGTCAAAAGTTGGTTTCATCGACAAGGAAAGAATCGCCCAGTTGTTGCTGACGTGGCTATCATGCCACGCAAATGTCAATACCCACCGGTCTGGTGAGCCTTCACATGACCGCACCAACACAAGCAATGCAAGAGATTGCGCATCAATGATAGAGCCCCGACACTCAATAGACCAGCCAACAGTCCACAAAGCAGCAAGCTTTGTGCACACAATCTGGTCCTGTCGACCAGGAGAAGAAAAGAGAATCACACCATCGGCTTCCCCAACGTGTTTGGCAGTGGATTGGTGGTGATATAGGACTTTGGGAAGCACGGATGGCTCGCTAGGAGAAACCTGTTGCATTTCGCGTCGATGATTGTTGTGTAGACGGTCCTTATGGTGTCGCTTGGGGTTCCATAGCTATGTCCAAAACTGGCTCACGAACGCAGGAAGGATGGGGCATGGTGGAAGTCTGATCAACGGTCCGCCTCTCGGCCAATTCTATCGTCTACCGATGGAGATCACGTCGATCCGAAACGATCCCAAGATGCAAACATTTGCGCGTTGTCTTTGCTGTCTTGGTCGAAAGTGAATGACCGACGGGATTGGAGCTACAGCAAATCGCAGAGAACCCAACCAAACTCGTTCGTCGGCCTGGACAGGTATGGGCATATCTTGTTTTCTTGTTACTGTCTTATTGTTCTGCGCATATCGTTGGTAAAAAGAAGCTGCATGAAGCGGTGCATGATGGACACTGGGAATACACAAGGTGCAGCTTGGTGTTTCGGTCATGGCATATATACCGATGCTCGTGTAAGAGAGGATTCGTATTCGTTTCAAACTGGAGTCTCGAGTGATTTCGTTGCCGATCATTTGGTGCCAACAATTCGTCTGCCCGATACCACAACGTCCTTTCGGGTTTCGTCCAAGAACTTGTCGGCTGTTCAACCGGATCTGGCCAACGTGCCATTGGGTGTCGCCACTTCTGGGTGGCCATCGTCTCTGTCTCGTTGTGAGAAACTCTATCCGTTCAGTTCCTTCGGGTTCTTTCACACTGTCATAGGCGTCAACTGCCATATCGACGAGATGGGCACGGTGTGGGACAAAGTCGTGCTCACTGCCAACCACCGCGTCGACAGTTTGGTCTGGACAAGTTGTCAATTGCTAGCCATGGCGTTGCGTCCACAAGTGTGCAACGATGCGATCTCGACCAATTTCTTGAATACTTGGTGGTGTCACACCACAACAAGTCGCTATCGCTTTGCCTACCCCATGGACACTTTCGCAGCGACCAGCGCGTTGACGCTTGCCCAACAACACCAGTTGCTTCGCCTGCTGGAGTTGGTCTCTGAGAGCACGCATCGTGTCCACCAAATCATTGGTGTCGAGGTTTACCGCTTCGCACTTGACGCGTATTTGACGCCGTTTGCATTCGGTTGCGCGAGTGCCAACGTGTTTCGAAGTGAATTTGTTGTGATCGAGGACTTGTCGAAGATCGAATACCCACGCGGATGGCTTTACATGGACCTGCTGCAATTTGCGGACTTTCAGTTTGGCATTCGACAGAACGGAGTGAGTCAGTATATCATCACCAACACGACGGCGAGGGCACCGCCGAGCACTATCCATCTCAAGTCGAAGACCGTTGCCAACTTCAGTTCGTTTGGTCAGTTGTATGCGGTTTTTTGGTGATTGATGTGACGTTGCTGGTGCTGAACCTCCGGAGTTCGGTCGAGATCCTCGAGCGATTCGTTGCTCCGGAGCAAAAAGCGATTGCTCGTCAATTGAGAACGTTGGGGTCTGTCACTCCTGCACTTGCACCTGCTATTTCGACTAGTCGAAGTGTCCCGGCCACCGCCGATTTGCTTCCGTCTCAACGCATGGCGTCCACTGTGGTGGGATCAGGGAAGCATCACAGCCAAAGGCTCGCCAACGACCGCAACTAGTATTACTCGTACTTCTCCAGCTCGTTGCACCGCAATCCGTTCGTCGCCATCCTCACGACCATTACTCAATGTCTCTCTTGGTTCATCATTCTGCCAAACTCGGTCGTATGGACTTGGTCCGAGATGGCCAGCCTCAAATTCCGCGCATACCCGACGTCCATTCGTGTGTGGGTGCTGCTGTTGATTCTGATGCACACCCTTTGGGACTTTGTGGCCAAGCTCAATGAAAGACTGGCCTACCGATTCGTGCGCAACACGTATCTGACGTCGGTGGACGTTGTGTTCACGATCATCGTGGTGTCTATCGGACTTGTGAGATCAAATTGAGCTATGAGCTTCAGCGCATAAACGATCTCAACACGTTTCCAGGGTATTTGGCCCATGGCAATACGTTTTCGATCGCCAACGACCATGTCAGCCACACGCCGCGGTTGGTCGTATGGGCCATTTACAAACCTCTGGTGCACGTCTTATGCGGTGGCGTCGGGGTCGCGTTTGTCATCGCCGTGCTCAAGAAAGTCAAGAACGGGACGTTTGTCTGTCGGACCAGCAGTTGAAGGAGTGCCCGTGCCCGGAACATGGCGAGTCGTAGTGGTGAAAGTCTGATCAACAGTGCTCCCCTGGGCGAATACCGTCGTCTTCCCATGGAAATCATGTTGGACTCACCGACCCGCACGAGAAGTCTGATCCGCAACGATCCTGAGATGGAAACCTCCCAAGACGGCCAGTGGGAGATCCGACCGAGTTGCTATGTGGACTTTGTCGTGTCAGTCGCTGACGGCTTCTTCCGACTGCGAGCATATTTCTCCACCTGCATCAAGCCCGTTCTGCGTCAGGACAATCTCAAGAAACTCGTGGAACACACCGAGTCCGTTCTGTCTCGTCCACCTTCCTTGCATGCAGAAAGTGGTAGGGTCAATCGCAGAATCAACAAAGACAAGAGCGTCAAGGTTCAGCGAGTGAGCAAGCGATAGAGAGAAGAGTGAGTAGTATTCAAAGCGTCGATAGTCGCCAGCAACACCACTCAAAGCCAGCAAAGGGTTGTCTTCAACAGACCGATCGAACCATCCTGCATTGCCGTCCAACAAGAGTCCTCTGATCAGCTATTGAAAATGTTGATTGGAGGACTCCTGTGCATTCACTTGGGGTGTGGAACCCGTGACCTGCATTTGTCTGGGTGATATAGCCACCTTCTTGATTGTCCAGCTTCCCAAACGCCAACACACAACCGACTGATGAGCCGACAGGTCTCGAGCCTCGAGGCAGATCTCACGATTGCAGACACTTCCTCAAACACGCACCCTTGGTACCATGCAAATTCGTATGAACGAGGAGAGTTGTACCCTGCTTGACTTTGTTCTAAACAATAGAATACAATGTGCATGTTTAGATAGGTGCAAGTGCTCGATGCTCGATAGTAGTCCATTCGTTCACATTGGGAGAGCACCGGCATCCCGTCAGAATCCCGAGAGAGTTGTACAACGTGTGGTTGTCAAGTGAATCGGCACCAGACGCGAGACAAAGGGTTCACAGCGGAAGAGAGTAATAGTACATACAGTATTCACGCGACGACGAGTCAAGAGCAAAACCACCAACCAACCCACCACGAGCAGTTGCGACGATCATGAGGCTGCACCACCTCTCTGGGGACGCCATGTGACTTTTGGGCGGTCCGTGCTCCAAATACGCGACTCGTGCAGTATTTGAAACGGTCTTGCGAACCTGAGAATAGAGCGAGCAAATGCCCTCCTTCTCCAACAAAAGACCGAGCAGTAATGAGGGTCGACCTTCGTAAAAGGTCGCGCACCTCATGCCATGTCATCGCTGGATGGCTTCTTCACTAAACGCTGCTTCCATTTCGGTGGAAGACTCGATTTGAGTGCGTTCATGAAGACTCACTTGCTCTTGAAGCGAATTTCGATTCAAAAGTGGTTGGATACATCCACCAAACGACGTTCGTGAGCGATAGAATCCGTCGTGGACCATCACCCCAAAGTCTGCAAACACACTGGGACGAATCTCCAGATGGCCATTCACCCAGGTTTCCATGGACAAATCGTTGCGGATCAGACTACGCGCGCGGATCGGTGAATCCAACATCACTTCCATGGGCAGACGATGGTACTCAATGGCACCACTTACCATCAATTGGGCCTCGGAAGTTGACGGACCCACGTGACGTAAGACGCCTTTGACCCCCACGGCACCTACGTCCGGGCCTGTAGTTCCTCTGGCTCGTAGTGATGAGTGAGTGCCTAGCGATGATCGTGAACCCAACGAGAATCGGCCGTCATTTCGTCCGTCAGTGTCGCCCATCTTGGTTGGCGGTCCGAAGTTGTTGTTGCTGTTGTTGGCTGCTGCTGCTGCGGCGGCGGCGGCCACTTTGATGGGGACTGCCGAGTTAGCCATGGAGGAAAAGTACACAAATTTGACCAAGCCATAGCCCGTGCAGACGCCGATCGCCACTGACATGATCAAGACAAGAGGCTTGTAGATCATCCAGACCACCACGAGAGGAGTGGTGTTGGTGTGAGAATTGATGATTGACAACGAATTGCCGTGCGCGAGATACCCTGGAAACGTATCGACGTCGTTGATGCGTTGGTGTTCAAAGCTCCATTTGATCTCACAGATCTTGAAAATCGACTGACGAAGCACGACGGAGACCACGATGATGACACCAATGATGTCGATGGACGTGAGATACGTCCGTCGTACGATTTGGTACGCGAGTCGTTCGTCGAAGGCCGCAAAGGCGTCCCAAAGCGTATGGATCAGAAGCACGAGCAGTGCCCACACGCGAATACTGGTTTGGTAAGCTCGAAACTTCTGATCACTGGACTCGGACCAGACCCAAATGACCGAGTTGGGTAAGATGATGAACCACGAGAGACACTGGGTGACAACTGTGAGCACTGCAATGGTTGTACTGCGATAGAGGGATCGCGAAAAGAACGAGTAGTACAAGTTTCTCTCGTTTCCCAGAAAGCGGGAACTTGACGAGGTTTGCATTGGTGGTGGTGGTTGTGACGGTTGAGCAGCTGACATTAGCTGCGACGCTGAAGGTGCAGAGACCCCCTGAGTCGTCCGTGTGCGTGACACTCGGACGTTCATGAACGTCGTAAAGGAAGTTCGAACGTGGTTGCTGATCGATCCTTGTCGAATTCGCTCTGAGACACTTCGGTACTCGGGTGCAATGAACTGGAGGAAGATCTCGATGGAGCTCCAGAGGTTGATGATCAACAGAATGGTATCGATGATCAACAAGAACGCATAAAAGTGGCCGAAAGAGCTGAAGTTCATATGAGTCTTGACGGTCAGATGGAGGTTTTCAGATTCCGACGTGGTCGAGATCGACGAGGTCGACGCGTTGGTGATCAAATAGTGGGATTGAGTGTTTTGGCGAATGGCGAACTGGAAGCCAGCGATTTGAAGCACATCCGTGGTCAGCCATCCACGCTGAGGCATCAACGTAATCATCGGATCGGCAAAGACGAATTCGCTGTGGAAAGAATTGGCACTTGCACACCCAAAAGCAAAAGGGGTGACCCATTGGTCCACTTGGAACGGCATGACCTCGACGCAAATCATTCGATGCGCCATCCAGAGACTGTCGGAGGCCATCTCGAGAAACTTTTGCAATTGCTCTTCTTCAGCCGGTGACAAAGATGGCGGAAGCTTGGTCAGCGACTCTGGGTAGTACAGATGGTAGCGTTGCATGAAGTCGGCAGCGACTTCTTCATAGCAAATGGACGGTCGACGCTTCACTGGGATGAGTTGGCAGCTTGTCCAAACAATCGAATCAACGCGCATGCTCGAGGTCAAGACAACACGCGACCACGTCGTGTTGTGATTGACATGGCAGTTGTACGCCAGCACCGACAAGAAGATACCTTCATGAGAACGGAACGGGTGGATCTTTTCGCATCGAGAAAGGAACGAGACCCATCCAGAAGTCGCCAAACTGATTGGAACGGAAGCCGAAATCGACGATAAAGTGATCGGTTCCCAGTCAGTGTCATTGGGAGGTCTGACAGACGGCTCCAAAGGCTTTGGGTCCAGGTCTCCAGAGTAACCACCCCGAAAAGAATACGAGTCGGTCGGTCCAATCCAGACCGTCTTGTACATGAGATCCCGGCAATCCAACAACACCAGAAACGCGATCACCAGCAAGTTGAATACCATCGGAAGAGCCGCTCGAAGTCGGCGCAGGAGGCGTGCGCATGGCCAAAAAATGCTGTTGCGTTCCATGGACTCTTCTCCTTTGGGATGCCGAGCGAGTCGTTTCGTGGTGTGGCGAAGTGACCTTTGGGCGATGTGCGCGCTTGAAAGTGCAAGCGAGTAAAATTAGAAGCCCATCCAACGAGGTTTAGCGGTCTTAACAGTTTAGCGGTGACTTGGAGACCCTGTCAACTGAATATGGATGTGTGATTGCAGGCAGATCGAGATCAGATTACCATCTTTGTGAGCGCGACGACAGCTCGGTGGCTGTGTGGATCAGAGTCTTACTAGCGAATGGTTGGATTTCGTATGAGCCCCTGGCTCTATTCGATCTGCCTGCTGGACTTCGGATACGCTCGTGAAGTATTGCAGGTCTTCTCGATGCCAAAGCGGTTTAATGCAACCCGCAAAGCCCCGTCTCGACCGAAAGTACCCGTCCGAATTGATTCTGACTCCAAAATCGGCGTAAATGCTTGCCGGGATCTGCAGTTCGTTGTCTTGCATTTGTTCGAGCAGCAAGTCATTGCGAATCAGACTTCTTGCCCGAATCGGAGAGTCCACCATGATCTCCATGGGCAAACGACGGTACGAGCCAGAACGATTTCGACACTGGGCAGAGTGGTCTTCTGCGGAAACTCTAGTTAACGAAGTCGGCGAAGACCACGCGGAAATCGAGAACCACACAAACTTGAGAACTGCGACTGCGATGCACAAGAGGACACTGGAGCCCAGGATCACCATCAAAGGATGATAAATGGTCCAGACGATGGTATGCGGGGTGGAATTTGCATGGAAATTGTCCACCAAAAACGAATTGCCATGCGCGATATACCCAGGAAAAGTGTCGACGTCGTTGATACGCTGATGCTCGAGATCCCATTTGATCTCACAGATCTTGAACACGGTTTGACGATGTGCCACGGAGACCACGGCGATGACGGCAATGATATCAATGGTCGTCAGGTACGTTCGTCGCACGATTTGATACGCGAGTCGTTCGTTGATGAGCACAAGAAAGTCCCAAAGTGCGTGGATCACGAGCACCAACAGAACCCACTGGCGAATGCTGGTTTGGTAGGCTTGAAGCTTTTGGGCGTTTGAATCGGACCAGACCCAGATGACCGAGTTGGGGAGGATAATGAACCAGGAGAGACCTTGAGTCACAACCGTGAGCACGGCGATGATCGTGCTTCGAAAAAGTGATCTTGAAAAGGAAGAGAAGTACAAATTGTGGTAGTTCCCGATGCTCGTGGAACTTGTCCAGGCTTGAGGTTTTGGCTGTGCTGCAAAAGAGGAATCCGAACAAGGCAGTTGGTCTCTGGTCGGTGCGTTTGAAGCTCTAAACGAAGTCGGGACTGCTCTTGTTGGAGCAGAGGAGTCTCGAACAACACTTGAGACGTGCGACTTGCGCATCATTTGCGTGACGCTTTTGCACTCTGGCACCATGAATTGTAGAAAGATCTCAACCGAACTCCAGAGGTTTAACACCAGCAGCATACCGTCGATCACTAGAAGCACCACGTAAAACATGCCGAAGGAACTAAAGTTGACACTGTTCGACGAGGTCAAGCGAATGGTATCTGGGGTCGGAGTGGCGGCGGTTGAGCTCTCATCAGTGAGCATGTAATTTGCCCGGCCATTCTGGCGAATCGAGAATTCCATGCCTGCAACGCGGAGTGCATCCATGGTGAGCCAGCTCTTGCCATAAATCAGTGATTGAAAGCGATCATGGACGATGAATTCACTGCGAAACACATTCGCGCTACCGCAACCAAAAGCAAAGGGCTGCTGCCAAGTGTTGACCTCAAATCTGATCACTTCGACACAAACCATTCGGTGGGCGATCTCCAGACTGTCGGCTACCATTTCCAGAAAGCGCAGGAACTGGTCTGTTTGCGACGACTTCACTGGCGACACCAACGTGGTCAGCAACTCTGGATACGACAAATGGTAGCGTTCCAAAAAAGTCGACGCGATCTCTTCATAGCAGATGGTTGGCCGATGTTTGACTGGAAGTAACTGGCAACTTGTCCAGACCATCGAGTCCAAACGGATGGAGGACGTGAAAACTGCTCTGGACCAGGTCGTGTTTGGATCAATTTGACAGTTTGTCGCCAGCGCACTCAAGAAGAAGCCGTCGCTGTTACAGAAGGCTTGAATGGTGTCACAGCGAGCAAGAAACGAGACCCATCCCGAGGTCGACTTTGCAACAGGAATGGACTCATTTGAAGAAATGATCGTTGACGGACCCATCCAGTCTTCGGCTGCTGGTGGTCTTTTCGATGGCACCAGCGGGTTTGTATTCAGCACACTGGAACTTCCACTTCGAAACGAAAACGAGTCATTGGCGCCTAGCCAGAGGGTCTTGTACACGAGATCGCGGCAGTCCAAGAGCACCAGCAATGTGATTACAGCCAGATCCACGATGGCAGGCAGATACACGCGAAGGTTTGGAGGTAGTTGCATGGAGCGGGTGATGGTGCAACACGCTGTGCAATCTCCTGTCTCCAGTTTGCTGTTGCATGCCAAACGAAACGGTCGGAGGATGCCAAATCACATCAAGATAGCCATGAAACGCCTTGACGTTCGTGGTGCGCCATCAAAAGCTCACCCTTTACGGTATCGGTCAACGTGGACAAACGCAGCCAACACTGCAGCTTTGTTTGCTGGAACTGTGTGAGGTCGTTGTATTCGGCATCGCTGGATCGATCATGCTCTGCTAAAAAACAGTCAATTCCACACTGGCTGTGAGCCGGCAACTGGACAGTCTTTTGGAGGGGGCACCTCCAGACTGCAACTCGGACAGTGAGTTGGTGTGGTGTCTTGTGGGGACACTGCTGTGCCCACTCTTCCCACGTCCACTTCTTCTCCTCAGACGGCTTTGGGAACGACTTTGGCATGGCGATCAAAAATAGCCAAAGACCAGCCCGAGACCCAGTGCAAGCAACCCAGAATACCTCGTGGTCGCACAGCTAGATGCATGGTGTTCAGGTCGCCCCCGTCAAATCACGAGATTACCTCCACACCACAAGAGACAACTCGGTGAAGGTGTCACGACATCAGACAAGTGGAGGAGGACCCGACAACAAAACCTCATGCAGTGCCGGAAGCGTCTCCAGACAATCGCCAGCAAAGCGCGAATTCACCTTCCGATCTTGTTCAACTTGCTCATCATCATCTTGCTCGTGGTGTTGGACATTCGAGATCTCATCTACAAGACGGTCTGGATCGGGCCGGCCGATTCGTTCTCTTTCCAAAGTGGGAGCTCGTTGTTTTTCGACCCCGAGCAGCTCGTACCAGTGACGAGACCACCCCCCAACACAATCACTGACATCTTGACGGCCAATGCTTCTTCATCCGACGGCATTGCGGACACGGTGACCACGTCTGGTTGGAGTTCGTTTCTGTCACGTTGTGAGAAGATGTACGCGTTCCGTGGAGACGACGGGTTTTTCCTGAGCACTCTGTCGACAAACTGCATGGCGGATGAGAACACGTTTTGGCCTCAAGTCGTGTTCACGGCCAGTATCCGCGTGGATTCCATGGTATGGGCCAGTTGCCAACTGCTGCCAGCGGGAAGTCGACCACCAATCTGTTACGAAGAGATTGCGTCAGAGTTTCTGGATAGATACCACTTTCCGTATCCGCCATTGTTGACCAGTCTGTCACCGCCATTGGCTGTGTCACAAGAAGCCCAGTTGCAGCGATTGCTTCACATGGTTTCAGACTCGTTGCGCGTCGCGCATCGAATCATCTGCGTCGAGATCACAGATTTTGGCGTCGACAAGTGGCTCCAACCGTTTGCATTTGGCTGTGCGGTGCCAAACGTGTTCCGAAGCGAGTTTGTGTTCTTTCAAGACTTCTGGAATCTGGTGCACGACAAGGCCTGGATCACCATGGATGTGCTGCAGGTCGCCGGCTTTCAGTTTGGTATTCGACAGAACTGCAAGAACCAGTATATCATCCACAACACTTCGTCTTCCACACCGTACACTTCGTTCTCATCCTTGAGTTTGTCCAACACGTATCGCCTCAAATCCCAATCCGAGGTCAATTTCAGCTCCAATGGTCACTTGTACGCCATGCTGCTCACGATCGACGCCATCTTGCTGGTTCTGAATGTTTGGAGCTCTATCGAAATCCTCAAAAGGTTCATCGCACCGGAATACACAAACGCCATGCAACAGCTCAAGCGAATGTCGATCACAGCCTTTATGAATCGAGTCACCACCAACAAGAATCAAGCCACTTGGCCAACGAATCTCGCGGTTTCTCCTGTGGCTTCTCCCACTGCTTCGCGCCGTGCTGCTGCTTCAAGCAAGTCTCGTGCACTCGAAAAAGACCGCAACATGTACTACTCGTTTTTCTCCCGCTCCTTGTATCGCAACACGACCATTGCGATCCTCACCATCGTCACGCAATGTCTTTCGTGGTTTATCATCTTGCCAAATTCCGTGGTTTGGACCTGGTCCGAATCCACAAGCCAGAAAATCCGAGCGTATCAGTCCAGTATTCGTGTCTGGGTGCTCTTGGTGTTGTTGGTTCATCTACTGTGGGACGCAGTTGTGTCGGTCAATGAGCGGCTGGCGTACCAGTTTGTTCGACGCACTTATCTGACTTCCATCGACATCATCTTGATCGTCATGGTCGTGTCGGTGTGGTTTCGCCAAGACATTTTCCAGATCTGCGAGATCAAATGGCATCTGGAAGGTCAACGCATCAACGACGTCGATTCGTTTCCCACCTATGTTGCACATGGAAACACTTTTTCCGTGACAAACCATCACGTGATCAACACGCCGTTGGTCATCCTCTGGACGATCTACAAACCACTGGTATTGACCATGTCGACCGGTGTCGGTGTTTCTGGTGTGGTGAGTTGGATCAAATTCGCCTGGTACTCGTACACGACGTTTTCCCCGTCGAAAATTGCAGCTTCAGCAGAAGCACAGGACCCATCTACGACCCATTCGAGTCGCACGCGTGTCAATTCGGCACTGATCAATGCTTTTTCCGAGTATCGTCGCTTGCCCATGGAAGTCATGTTGGACTCTCCGATTAGAGCAAGAAGTTTGATCCGAAACGCGTTGACCATGGAAACCAATGACAATGGTCGCTGCGAGATTCGTCCGAGCTGCTATGTTGATTTCGGAGTGGTCGTTGACGACGGCTTCTATCGATCGAGAACGTCTTTCTCCAGCTACATCAAGCCTCTTTTGCCCAAGCAGGCGCTCGACAGGCTCGTCGGAATGGCAGAGCCTGACCTAGATGACTCGTCATTCTCAGTAGCATCACCCGTCAATCGAAGGCTCAATTCAGGAAGCCAGCAAAACGCGCTTAGTCCTCTTCCCGGTAGACCCAATCCCCAAATGTGGATGCAGCCGCGTGCTTTTGCTTAAATCGTGGACGGGATGGTCTTCACAATGCTACTGTCTTCTTTTCGGAAGCAGCGCGAAGCACGTCGTAAACGTTTTTATTGCCTAGACAAGTCACCATTCAAGAAACACGGTGAGTTCTTCTGCAGTCAAAGAAAATAAACGCTTAGGAAGGAGAGATTCCTCCAGCTAATACCGCATTCATGGGCAATCTCGAGTGCATTGACGGATGCTTTGTCCTGGGTTGACGATTTGAGAGGCGCCTTGTTGTCCAAAAGAATCTGAACCAACTTGCACGCCACCGGTTGACGCTTGGACGCGACGATATGCAATGGTTGAAGGCCATCGCTGTTGTACTGACTCACTAAGTTGCCAGTAGCGATCAATTTGATGGCATAATCCGCCAAATGGTCCAGATCACCTTCGCATTCCATCAGGAAATGCAGCAAAAAAGAATTGGTGTCTCGATCACACGAGGATAAATCATATCCGAGACGTTCCATATGATCCAACACTCGGACTTGGCCAAACGCTGCTGCGACCTGAATGGGCTGTCGGGTCTTGCGGTCTCGTTTGATTGTCAGGTTAGCGGACGAGGTGAAGAGTTTCTCAACGATTGCCGTGTTTCCATATCTACAAGCGACGTGCAGCATGGTCCATTGATTGGTTCGTGTGGTCTTGTTCTGAGCTTCTCGTGGCAAACGCTCCATTAAGAAGTCAAGCATCTCAGTGGAACGAGGGTTCGCACTCTCGGCTGCCGCGTGGAGCAGGGTGCCTCCATCCTGGTCAACGGCGTCGAGCTTGATGCCTGCATCCATAAACATCTGCACGCATTCGGTGCTACCCGACTCTACCGCGTCAAATAAGGCTGTTCGTCCCAACGAATCCACGACTAGCGCCGTGTCAGGATAACGCTTGAGAATCAATTGCACAACTCTGACGTGCCCAAAACGCGCTGCTTCATGAAGTGCCGTGCGCATCTTGGAGGTCTTTTGTGCCACATCTGCCCCCATGTTCAAAAGCTTTCGCAGCGACTCTTCGGCACCACTCACTGCGGCAGCATGAATCGGGGTCTGACCATGATCATCTTTTTGTTCGTTCACTGAGAATGCTGCAATACCATCGTCGTAAAACGTATAGTTGCGCGCTGCAGCCTCATGAAACGCGGTTCGATTCTCCCATTCCGCGATTTTACGCAACGGATTGGCGCCATTTCGAACCAAAAGATGCGCCAGTGCTTCGGTATCCAGACTCAGTTCCAACGCCGAATAGTTGTTCTCGTTCACATAGCTCACGTTGGCTCCTTTTCTCAACACAAACTTGACCATCGCCAGATCTTTGGCCTCGCAAGCCGCCATCAACAGTGAGTTCTTTGGCGAATCCAAATGGTTGACATTGATCGACACCTTCAAGTCCAAAAGCACGCGCGTCTTGTCCACGTCGCCAAGGCTACACGCGTCAAACAACTGATCCACCAGCAAATTGCCTTCAATCTCACGCGATGGATCAAATGCTTTCTTGTCCTGTATTCGGGTCGTTTCACTCAACCATTTGGCGCGAATCTCACTGGAACAAGTCTCGTTGCCTTCCAACACGGCGACACGCCATGCGGTTCGTCGCTGATTGTCGGTGATGGTCACATTGGCATCGTGCTCGAGCAATAGTTTGGCCAGTTTGATGTTGCCGAGTTGCGCAGCCAAATGAAGGGCCGTGAAACCTATAAAGTCTTGTGCATCAATGTTGCAATGCGATTTGGTCACCACCGCCGTGACTGTCTTGACCTCCCCCGACCAAATCGCTTCATGAAGCATGGTGCGACGCGTTACTTCATCTTTTTCGTCACCGGTCAGCAAATGGGTATAAGTCAACAGGATCTTTTCCACGGTTGCAGCCATGCCATTGCGTGCGGCTTCATGAAGTATTGTTCGTCCTTTGCGTGGTGGAGGCAGCTTCACACCCTTGGACATCAAATAGTCTGCTACATCTTCATGGCGATTCAAAATGGCCAATTCAAGAGCCGTCTCGCCTTTGCCATTGGCGACGTGGAGCATTTGCGGAGCATTCTCCAACATTCGGGGAAGCACATGGGCCGCGATCTTCAAGTGACCGAACCGACTGGCAACATGAAGGATGCTGTTTTGATTGCGATCATCGAGCGTCTTGATGTCGATGGGGGACTCCACGTCGTAGCCATCCAATAAATCCACAACAGCTGCAAAGTTCCCAAGCCGGGTCTGCGCAAAAATGTCTGTTTCTTGAACAAAGCGCTCGTATCGGGTACGCTGACGGCCCAAAAAGCCGCGCACAAGGCGGGTCATATGCAAAGCTGCTTGCCATCGGTGTCCTTCCAACCACACAAACCGCGCAAACATGGCTCTTCGTCGTCCCAAAAAGCCTCGCACAAAGCGTTGAATCACGAGCACGCAAGCGAGGGTGATCGTGTCATGTTCTTGCATGCGCATTCGATACACCGCTTTGCGTTGGGTCACCAGACGGAAATACTTCTGGATTTGAATGGCCGAGTGGTGGTGAATAGTTTGTTGGTGACGCATTCTGTGCAATTTGACGACTTTTCGTGCCAAATGCTTGCGCGCAAGGTGTTGGATGGTACAACTCGCGCAGAATTGTCGGCGAATCCGCATCGCCCGCACCCATTGGCGCGCCTTGTATCCCTTAAACAGCCTGGACACGTGCTTTGCTAGCAATTGCCGTGCTTCTTGTTGTTTGTGCTGGCGCAATTTCCGAAAGGCGCGCTGGGAAGTCCATTTTCGCACGTGTTTCTGGATGATTTGCGCGGCCGAATTGCGTTTCTCCAGTGCTCGATTGGTTCTTTCTTTGTGGCCGAGTCTTTTTGCCGCAAAGCAACGAAAACAGTGCTGGATACGCACCGCCGCGTCTTGTTGCAGCTGTAGTTTGCGTCTTCGGCGTTCTTTTTCGCCGAGAATGATGGCCGTTCCGCGAGTGACTTTGTTGAGATTGGAGCGGATCTTCTTGCGGATCTCTAGTCGGTTTTTCAGCTGCCAGAATTTCTTACGGAGCAAGTAACCTCGATGTACTTTTTGGATCAGTAATGCCGCGTGTTGTTCGACGTCGAGCCGTTGCAGACGTTTGGTGTGCAACTCGTGCAGAAAGAACCTCTTCTCGCTCGCCAGAGCTTGGGTCTGGTGCTTCTGATGCAACCATTTCTGGTGCGCGACGCTCTGCAGCGGCGAGTCAAAGCCTGTCCAGGCTTGGAGCACTTGGGGTTCTCTCATGGTCGAGAAGAGGCTTCCGGTGCTTTTATGGGTGGCATAGCTCTTGGAGAAGGTTGCCTTTTGGGTTGCCCTAGCGCGGGCCGGCGACACGGAAGCCACAGAAGCGGCGGCGAGTGTCGGAGAGTCGGCTTTGATGGTTGGCAGTGGTCGAACGGTCGTAACGATGGACACAACGTCGCTGTAAGTAGTTCGTCGCGTGCCAAAGTACAGACAGGGCGCGCTGGTCATGGCGCGGTTAGTGGTCACGAGACGGTCTTGTTGCTGTCTTGTCTAGTAAGCCCAGTCCATCAGGAGTGTCAGACGGTTAGGCTATTAGTCAGTCAGTGGAAACTTTAAAACAAAACGCCACCTGCACGCGAATCCACTCGTCTTTTTCCTTCGCATTTGCCATTTTGTGTCGGGTGGGTCGCGCGTGAAAAGGTGCCACCGTAGCCGTGACTTCAAATTGGGAGGGACTTGTAAGTGGTGCTCGACGGTCCTACTCTTGATACCAAAGCCCACATCCCCCACGACTTCCGGGTAGGCATTGTGGACTTCCAGGAAGTATCTTTCCGTTATTTACCACCATCATGGCGTTGGTGACTTCAAATGCGGTCGTCATGCCCACGGAGCTGACGGCGACGAATTCCGTCGGTTCTAAAGCTAGTGGCTCTGCTGAGAAGCATGTGAGGAACCCCGAGATCCATGGGAAAAAGGCGGCGCTGGACGTCGATGGGGAGTTGGACCGAGTGTCGAGCCAATTGCGCGGTGCTGAACCGGTGGCTGGTGCTACCGAGGTGTCGACTTTTGCTACTGCCCTCACCAAGGTTGTTGCTTCTGCTTCTGCTTCTGCTTCTGCTTCTGCTTCTGCTTCTGCTGTTTCTGATTCTGATTTTGTGAAGACAAGCATGGAGATGCCCGACAGCAACGAGTTGATGGAAGAATCGCTCGCCAAAGTGCTGTTGGTGCGCTGCTTTGAAGGATTTGAAGCCAAACGCATGCATTTCGTGAGCACCGACGTGCTGACTTGCTCCAATGTGGTCACCACCACCGTCACTGTGCGACCGTATGGGAATGGGTACGACAAACCACGAGAAAGTCGACGCAATGGGGCTTCGTGTGGACGCAATCGATGCTTGGAGAACCAGGAAACCGCAAGTAGTGGTGTCGCCAGCACGGCGTTCGCTTCGGTCAAACCACCAGCTAGCCAACCACGTGTCAAAGGAGGTAAACAGCATCGCAAAAAGACCAAAAACACCAGCTGCTTTCAAGTTCGCCTTCCTGCTTTTCGAAGAAGTGCACCAACGTTGCCCATTCCTCCAAGTCGGCTGAATGAGGAGCTTCACCGAGTGAGTCTACTGGTCCAAGTCTCCCCAACCATCGTAACATCATTGAGAAACAGCCAACTGGTTGGTTCTGTTCTTGTGATGTTTAGGAACGCGACAAATTCATGACCCAGTTGAGAAAAGAAAAAGAAGAAAAGCTGAGGTTGGAGACTTGGGCAGCGACAAAGATCCAGGCCTGCTTCCGCGGCTACTTGAGTCGACCACACACTCCAAACTATCTGACACGCCAGCGATTCAACACAGCAGTCACAATCCGGAGTGATGTACGTCAATGGGTGGATGTTTGCCTGTTCTATGCAATGCAGCTGCTCGCCGAATTGCTCACGTGGTGCTTGATCAGCTCACTTTGATGCAAGAAACGCTACGAAAGAATGGAGACACCTATGGCCTCCTTCCTTCTTCTTCTTCTTCTTCTTCTTCGCCTCTTTCCGCACTTACAAGTGGAACAAGTAGTTCCGAGTGGCGACAAGATATCAATGACCGAGCTACAGGAAAACGTGACCTCAAACATCGTCGAGAACGCATGCATTTCGCTGCTACAAAAGCTCAGGTACTAAAGAGTCTTCCTCGCACAACAGACCCCCATGTGATGTGTTCGTTCTCAATGCCACGCCCACATGTGGATAGACCTGTGCACGTCGCTTTCTTGCTCGGATGGGCTATGCGCGTTTGTACTCTCGACACGCCGATGAATACTATCTTCGTGCCGTCATCAAGATTCAAGTAAGCACCTGAATCATCTATGATTGACTTTGGTTGATGCGACTCAAAGTTGACAACAACAATGACGTTGATGTGTTGCGAGTAGTGTGTTTTCCGTGGATATCGTGTCCGTGCCAAGATTGCGGCTATCGTCGAGCGACTGCGACAACAAGCAGCACTACAAATCCAGTGTCTGATCCGGTACAACTCTGCCTAGGCAACACACTGAATGGACGGACGGTGGACTCTCACGAGCAGGAACGGGTGCGTTAATTGACATGCAGGGGAAGAAACGCGCGAGATCGAGTGTGCACACTGCTGTTCGAGCAACGTCATGCCCAGAAGACCGAGAAACGACATGACCCATCACTAGATGATCCGGAAGATGACTTGGACTTCAGACAAGAAGAAGAATACGTTCACTTTACGCTTCCTCGCAAAAACTCGACTCTACCAGCGCTCTATGAGCACCGAAAAACCAATCAGCAACTGGAACTGCGCTCTAGCAAATGGCATGAGGACCAGGTCTACCTGTCGCTTCATGTGAGTCGAATGATAGTCTTCTAACTCACGTGATGACACCAGCCTCTGACGCTCAGCCACGATCGTGTGGGTGTGGTGTTGATGGGACTAACCCAGAAAATCGCTTTGAGACTTCGAAACAAAAGCCGTTTTGTTCCAGATTGGGCTGACCACTTCCGAACGCTCCGCAGAAGCAACAGCATGAACAAGCGAAACGGACGGCGAAAAACAACACTGCGGCTCAGCATAAGTAGCACCGCCGGAGCCAACCCAATGAGCCACTTGCTGGCAAAGACTGCACATACACCCCTGTCTTCGTTACGCGTCGAGACAAGTCTAAAGAAATCCAACAAAGCCAAAGCAGCTCTTGGCCAATAAACAACTTGTCGACAAGCGTTGTGCAGTCAAGAAGACCTGGGTACCGTTTTGACAAGTGAACCCGAGTTCTACGAAGATGCTCATGATTACTGGACGACTGCAAAGCAGTTTCAGAGAAGAAACAATTGGTCTGACTGTTGTTTCCAGCCCTCACGAAGCCGACCACAGCATTGGCCAAGGAGAGCAGTTGGATGCCGATGAGATAGCCACCCTTCAACTTGTACCATCATTCGTACCCGTTGGCCAAATGGATGGACCAACCGTTCGCAATGAATTCAGAACGTTGGACTCCGTACGTCGGTGCTTCCGTTGGTTGGTCGGAACGCGCGCAGAAGTCGATGGGAAAACGCTCTGCTGATGGCACTGAATATTCTGTGGAAGATTTTGCCCTTTGAAGCATGAAACGCCCGACTGTTGAAGATATCGCCGCAGTTTTTTCCTGCAACGGATCGTGCCGGTAGGCGCACGGTACCAATACCACCACAAACAGGTGGTACGACGGCGACGGACGTTGTCCTTTGAGAGCTACGCCATTCCTGCTTTTCCACCGGCTCACGCATCAGGAGTTTGCTCTTCTAGTTCTTCGACGTAATTCTCGTTCGTCTATTCTTCGTCAGCTGATCAGTGATCATGGGTCAAGTTTGTTCCAATATCAGCATCTCCAAGAGCGTCGAAGAGCCACGAGATCCCGATGACAAGGAGATCGACGAGATTGAGATGCTCGAGACCAAAATCTCAGAGTTCGATGCGTTTTTTGAGCGAGCTGCTGGCCCATTGTCGAAACTCGTTGAAATGAACAACAGCATTGCCGCCAGTGAGAGCAATCTCAAAGAGGCAGCCGCCGTGGTGCAAGGAGAAGCCATGATCAAGCTCTGGCAACAGAATTCCAATCGTCAGATCGATATGGCGCTGTACACTCTGGATGACAAGGGTAATGAACAAGTGCTGACCCCGTTGGAAGTGGAAGACAAGGTCTCTGGAGATGTAGACTTGCGCGAAGCGTATGAGAATGCCGTGTCGGCGCTTGGCCAATTGAACGCGGATCTGCTGTGCGGCTCCAGCACCAGCTCACGATATGAGATCTCGAAGGGTCGCATCCGAATCACTTCCAAAGGCGACAACGATGCAGCCATCCGGTCGCTAAACAAGGCTCTGTTCAAGCTTCGAAAACAACTCATGAAAGAAGCCAATTGCAGTCGCATGATGGACGCGATCCAGTTATTCCGCAAAGAACTGTTCAAGAACGGTATCACGGCTCTGGACGTCACGACGGACGAAGAAAGTGGCAAGTTTATCATCACCAGCAATGGCAAACCGCTCGACTGGAGCTCCATGGACGACCTTTCGGCCCAGGCAATTGTGCTGCGCGATGCAGTCGTAGACCTGGTCAACAACACCGAAACCGCTGCGCTTGCAGTGCCCGGTCTTGCGGAAGAAACGGATTTGCTGATCGCAGAAGCCCAGGAATTCCCGGCCAAAGCGCCAGGCGCGGCTGCCAATTCGGGGTTGGGTCTGACTGAGATCCCGAAATCCGTGAAGGCGACTGCCACCAACGTGAAAAACCTTTCGCGAGGTCCTCAAATCTCGAAAAACACTCTGCAGATGATCAAATATGCGGGTGAAGAGCTCAAAGAAGCCGTGCAGATCCCCATCGGTGGTTAAACTGGTCGTTCCTCTACTGAGGAAGAATCGTGGATGTCATTCCGCCGTGCCATGTTATACGTCTGCTATTTGTTCGCCGTTTCCACCATTGCAGCTTTAAAACGTTATACATGTTCCTTTAGCACCTGTGAAATATTATCCTGTTTTGGTTCCCCTAATTGGTGTGTTAGTACCACACTAATTTGGGGATTGGTTGAGTGTGAGCCAAAGAGCAACCAAGCATGTCGTCAAGTGAAGAGGAAGGTGAGATCTCCGAGGAAGAAGAGCAATTGGCGCCATGTCTTGAGGCCTCCAAAGCCATTGAAGCACCAATCAAAGAAGAAACCGCTGAAATAGTCAACGTCAATGGGGACCAACCGGTTGGTTTGCTTACGAGTCCACCTGTGGCAAAGCAAACGACTGGCAACAACACGTCACACCTGGCCGCTAAGGCAGAACGAGTGGCCTCGTCAATCAATGAGCGCATGGCTCCCAAGAAACGGGATCTGGAAGAGTTGGAACGAGGATCAAGAAGCAGCACTGGTATCTTGTCTTCGCCGCCGTCTTCTTCGTTTGCAGCTCGCAAACGCCTCTCCACAGCCAACTCGTCAAACCGCTCGTACGCCAACAACCACAGCTACAACCACAGCTACAACCACAACAACAACAACACGAACAGCAGATCTGTTGGAAGTTCCTCTGGCAATGCGTACGCTCGCGACGAATACAACGAGCAACTGATCACAACTTTTCCTCGCCAGCAAGTGAAGAGCCAAGTACTCTTGGATTTTGCGCAGTGGATGCAGCAACAGCAACGACGCTATCGCACGAGAATGAATCTGGACGATCTGCAAGAGATTCTACTCAATGCATTGCAGCAACTTTCCCATTTGAGCCCGTTACTGGCCAACCCAGTGTGTGTAGGCAAGCCATTGCCGTCCAAACTGTGTCTCGTGCTGCTGACTGGTCTCTGCCCCGAAGCTTTGGAGCAATACCGCGCCAGTCTGGCGTTTTTTGACTCGTGTACAAGTGTTCCGTGTGCAATCACAAAGGCAGCGTTTCTGCGTCGCAAAGAGATGCCTCTGAGTTACTCCATGTTCCGATTTCCCCCACCCGGAGTGGACTTTACGTGAGTTCTCGTTGTCTCTCCTTGTCCTTTTGGGTGAACTAACGCAGGGAGTGTTTGTGCATATGTGAATGTAGTGATATTGCACCTGAAGAACTGTTTGGAAAGTATCAACTGACGTTCATGCTTAACCACTCGGTTGGATGGAAAGATGAAGTCGTTTTGCAGCCCTCAGGGAGGTTCTTTCGGAAAACCCAACCAACGGGAGGGGAATGGAAGCTGGACGGAGATCTACTACATTTGACCTGGAAGCAGAACCAGTTTGATAGCAATGACACCAAACAAACGGACGAAATGGAAGATGATTCGATCATTGAGGTGGATGTTCTGGCTGCGCAGGACGAAAAGATGCGTACGTTTATCACGGATCAGCTCTTGGACGAGCAATACGCTCGGCAAACTCCTGTGCACTTAAGAAGAGCAAAACCTCGCGATGGTAGAAATCCGACCAAACGTTCCATGCGGCTCGACCTTGTGAGTGTCTCGGTGATGCCTGACAACGATGATGCTGTGTCGCTCTCGCCCACTCCATCACCCACTCCTTCTCCATCACCAGCTGCTACTCCGAGTCAAGAGAGTCAAACGCCATCGTCCTCTTGCGAACAATCTGAAAACGATCAACCTGTCAAGCAAGCAGAAGACATGCTGACAGAAAAAGCCGTCGAGTATTATGTGCTGACTCCTTGGGAATTGCGGCACAACGACTTTCCGATAGATGTCGACCAAGAGCAAGCGAGACTCATGGATCAAACTATGGGGAATACCCGCGACCACTTTGTCAAGACTGGCCCTCGACCAGAGCCCACCGATAATAATGAGGACGCGCATCAGCCAAATGGAGACAAAGTCGCGTCGATTTACGCGTTGGATTGCGAGATGTGTGAAACGGATATCGGCTACGAGCTCACGCGGGTCACCGTCATCGACCACTCCATGCAAATAGTATACGATCAAATCGTCAAGCCTCAGAGCACTATCATCAACTACCACACGGAATTCAGTGGTATCACCAAAGAGACGCTGGAGTCGACGCGCACCGTGCTGGCTGATGTACAACAGGAATTGCTCAGCAAACTTTTCTTTGAAGACACTTTGCTGGTTGGCCATTCACTTGTGAGCGATCTGAGGGCATTGCGGATTGTGCACTTGCGTGTCAGTGACACCTGTGTGTTGTATCCTCACAATCGAGGTTTTCCGTACAAGACCTCGCTGCGATACCTTATGAAAACCCATCTTGGCAAAGAGATTCAACAACAAGAAGGCGATGCTGGTCACGACTCGGCTGAAGATGCCATCGCCGCTATGGAGCTGTTTGAGTTGAAAGTCAAGAATGGACCGTTGTTTGGCATCCCACGAGTGGAGTCCCATGAGGTCGCGCAAGAGACCTTATTGGACAAACTGAAAGGGATGAACAAGCGCGCTTTGTTTGTGCAGTGTGTTGCTGCCGACCCAACCGGAACGGCCGAAGCCATTAACGTCTGTGCAGAGAAGAAGCCGTGGCTACTATTTGCGAATGGATCGTCTCGCGATGAACAAGCTGGAGCAATTCCGTTTTGTCGTCGGGTCTTTGCTTCCTCTCAGCAACACCAAGAGACGAGTGGGAGCAACATCGTGGTGGCGGTGGAGGCAGATGTTGCGCTTGATCAAGCTGTCAAGTCGGTCAAACTTCACCAATCAAAGGCTGATGTCGTCTGGATTGAAACAGCCTGCGCACTCACCCAGAGGGAGGCTTCGGACGAAGAGTTGTTCATCAATGATCGTGCCACTTGGATGGACCACCAACGCTCTCGCTGCGAACAAATGGATCGCTTTCTGTCGCATCTCGAACAAGACGCGCTTGACGATGGCACACTGATGATGGTGGTTCCTCAAGGAGACATTGGCTTGCTACGCCACTTGAAGGGCCTTCGAGTGAAATCACGATGGAACGACAGCAACTGCGAATGGACCAACGAGATGCAGGCGGCGATCGTCAGTGCTATTCGCCATGTCTTAGACAGCTGCGTGTTGTTCAAATACAAAGCCTGAAAAGAGAGCAAACGATTCAGTTATTAAAGCGTGAGGCACAATTCCAAGTCGACTATTCCGAGTCTTCGTCGTCCACCGTTCTTCTCTTTTTCGTTCGATACATGACTTCTTCTTCTTCGTCGAGATCATCGTCGTCATCTTGGTCCAATTGGTTTTCTTGTTCACTTTCGGAAGCCTCCTTTTCTTTGGCGTGCTGTGAGCGACGACGGTACTCATCAAAGCCACCACTCTCGTACGAAGCTGCCGCGTGGGCACGACGTTGGCGACGTAATGCACTCGAATTGTTTGCCTTTTTGGCACCTCCTCTTCCTCCAAATTGCTCTTTGATCGCTGCCACATTCTCTTCATCGTCATACTCGTAGCCTTCTTCAAGAAACGACGCATCCATTCGACTGGCACGATGCTGGTCTTCTTCAAAATGCTGACGCGCCTTTTTGCGGTTCTGCAGACGCAACTGGTCGTCCTTAATCTTCATGCGTTGCTCTTGTTCAATGGACCCATCAAGCTCAGAAATGTATTGCTTGACGCGCTGCACAGCCTTGTTGTGTTTGGCACGCATGGACATCGTCAGACTACGATGGGATTTGCTCTGGGTGGTCATAGGTCGAATCGTAAACTTCTCGTGAATGCGGCCCTGGCACTCCAACACCGTTTCTTGACCCTTGCGGTCTTCGTCGTCGTCGTTGAGTTGTGGTCGATCCGAAGCTGTTTCGGTGGCAAACAAAAACGAGTTGGAGATTTTCTGCTTGGACATGTTGAGCGCTTCTTTGCCCACGAAAAGCGTCAATGTGCCGTCTTCCCACTCCACCAGTCTCGAATTGCTTTCACGAAGGGGAAGCTTGGTGTCTGGGTCCATGCGCACGCGGCCCTCGTGGTCACGAACGTATCTAACGGATTGACGGGCTGTTAGTTGATGATCAACCACAGTAGCATCTGATGAAGGAGTAGCACGTTTACCTCCAGCGCACATAGTTTCGATACAGCGTCTCATCAGTGGGATTGCGCATTTCTTCCATGATGGACTGCTTGGTGTATGCATGGGGCACCAGGCGGATGATATTGGGCATTTTCGAGATCAAAAACGACGTGGTTTTGCTTGCTCGCGGGGTTTTGGGCATCCAAAACTCATTCAAATGACCATCGCGCTCGCCGCTTTCCTCAAAGTCGTTCATCATGCGGTCTTCTTCTCGCACCGGTGACTCCTTGATGCCACTACAATCATCGACAGCAAGTCAGACAAGTTGCCCCAGACTTCAACCATCTCGTTCAGCTTCTGGGTACTTACGAGGCCTTGAACTCTTCTTCTTCTGAGTCATAGTCGGAGCCAAACAGATCCTCCATCTCTTTGCCCTTGCGTTCGTCTTCATCGTCATTGTCGGCTGCTTGTTGCTGTGGTGGCTTTTTGTCCTGGTCTTCTTCGCTTTCTTCCTCGTCGCTGAAGAGCTTGGAGGCATCCGCAGCCGACGTAGAAGCAGACTCAGCATTTTCATCTTCTTTCTTCACTTGTTCTTTGCTGGTATCCGGCTGAAACTCGTCTTCGCTGCTGCCAAAATCCACTTCTGGGGAAGACGCCATGCTTGGAGCTTGTGGTTGGCTTGTTGTTTCCTTCCACTCCTCACACAAAACCAAAAACCTCGACAAAGTACGATGGCCAATTCGGACTTAATTACACTAGTGAATCGCACTTATGGCGAACTCACATCTTTTCCCCCTTTTCAAGGATCAGCCAGCAAGTAAGGAAAGCACTTGGCAAGCAACACAATCATGGCGGAACCGGATGAGTTGTTCACGTTAAAGAACCAGTTCTGGGTCGGCAATTACCATACGGCCATCAGTGAAGGCACGATGCTCAACCACATTCGTGATGCGCTGCGTATTGAGCGAGATTTCTACGTGTTTCGCAGCGAAATCGCCCTTGGCAACGCCGCCCAAGTGCTCGCTGGCATCCCCGAAAGCGGCAACACGCCCATCGCCCTCAGTGCGGTACGACTGCTGGCCATGTATTTGACCAATGGCGACAAAGAAATGATCGACTTGACACTCAAGGAATGGCTCATGGACCCGTCCAGCGCGGAAAACCCGCAGTTGTTGTTGATCGCCGGCATGATTTATACCCGCGAGGGCAAACACTCGGATGCGCTGTCTGCGCTGACCAAGGGCAACACGCTCGAGCACTTGTTGCACATTGTTCATTTGTATTTGTCTATGAACCGTCTCGATCTGGCCAAAAAGCAAGTGCAGGACATGAAGAAAATCGAAGAAGATTCGACGCTGACCCAGTTGGCCACGTCGTGGTGTCTGACTTTTGCAGGCGGCGACCAGGCCGATGAAGCAACTCTGCATTTCCAGGAATTGGCAGATCGCTTTGGTGCGACGCCCTTATTGCTCAATGGAGCAGCCTCGGCGTTCATGGCCATGCGCAATTTTACGGAAGCCGAGCGGCTGTTGACCGATGCGATTCAGAAAGACCCCCGCAATGAAGACACGCTCATCAACCTGATCGCGGTCAACACCCACTTGAGCAAAAGCCCCGAAAGCATTCTGCAGTATGTGGTGCAATTGCAACAAATTGCGCCCCACAGTGCGTTTTTGCAGGAGTACACCCGTCTAGATCGCGAATTTTGCTCCACAGCAGCAGCGTTTGCGTCGTAAACAGATCCAAATGGTAAGCAGATTGTTCCCGTTTTCACGAAGCAGGTGCTTTGCCGCCGAAAAGAATACAGAGAACCGTTTGTTGTGACTCTCTGTTTCGTGTCCAAACTGTCATCAAATGGAAAATATACGAGCAAAGAAGCCATTGTCAAAGCACAAACCAACCCAACTCTCTTCACATCAACCGCTTCTTCGACCAGTTTCTTGGTCTCTCACTCTCTCGTGGTCTCTCTGTCTTCTTTGCTACTGCTTTTTCCATTTGACCTCTAGCGCTGCAGCTCCTTGTTCATGAATTTTCGCTTGGAAAAAAGCATCCACCACTTGCTCTTGGTGCCATCAGCGCTGTACACTTGATCTACTAAACGCATGGCGATGGCTTCACGCAATTGCTTGAAGAAACCACGAATGGTTTCTGTCGTTCGCCACAGTTCATCCATCCATCGATCAGCTTATCACGACACAAAATACACACATAAAAACAATGACTGCTGTTTGACGCACCTGCTTCGTTGGCACTCGAAGGAGCTCGCACGAGTCCGCCAAGTGGGAAACTCGAGTCCCCGGGGATCGCAAAGGTGTCCATAGCGGTCTGCTGCAGAATACGCGACGCTTCGGTTTTGGAAGGGCAACGCTCGAGCTTTTTGAGACACAAATGCACAAACAAGGTTCCATAGATCAACACACGATCGGCGTTTCCTTTGAGTTCGTAGTTGGTGAAGAGCACGTTGGCACGGAACAATTGGATGATCTCGTCGACGATGTCGTCCTGGCCTTCGGGCGCAGGTGGAGCGGGACCTCTCGATCGAGTCTTGATGGGAAGAATCGCACAGCCACAGGCCTCGCTGGTCACCAGCTCATTGAACGCTGAATGATACGCCGGCATTCTCTTTCTCTCGCTCCCAAGGATGCAGATCACACTTGCTCCGCACACTATCCGAGTCAGACACGAAAAAAACCTTGTTTGATGTGGTCCACATCTGGTAGTGTTCAATTGAAAAAACCTCATGGCCGGCCATGAACAAGAGCGTCCGCTAAAGTACGTTTCACTTTCCTTGGATACTGTCAGTGCATGGATGGATGGATGGATGGATGCATGGATGTATACGTTTCTTACTCGTATCTTCTCGACGTTTGTTGTGATTTTCTCTCTTAAATATGAGCAGAAAATGCTTCTCTTCTGCTACGGTTGTCCTACTTCCTCTCCTAACTGCCTGTCGATTCAGTAATACACCACAAAAGTCGACGAGTTGCGCGGATCTTTCTTCTTGGACGAAGATGCATGCGATTGTGGCAGCGAATGGGTCGGCAAACGCGAAAAGTTGGAAGCATCTCTAGTTTGAGGGTCCACAAACACGGGACTCTCTTCCGAAAGACTGTCGGTGCGACGGTGCACAAGGTTTTTGGCCGTCCACTTGACCTGCAACACCAAACCGGTCACAAACAGCACCACAATGGCTGCCAAATACCCCCAATAAGCCACCGGAAACGCTTTGTGGTCTTGTGGCTGACTGGTGTGATGGTAAAACTTGAGTTTGGTGCCCATGGGGAACGAACCGGCAAAGTAGCCGACGCCAAACACGGCCATTTCCGCGCCGATGAAGCTGGTCATGACGATCACTGCCGAGCGTTTGAGTTTGACTGTCAACACGCCAAAGCCAATGCCCAGCACCGACACCATGGTCAGTAACAGCACCGACTTGGACGGGTGGGTCGAGAAATGGTTCACAAGCGTCGAGTCAATCGTAAAACTCAGCACGGTGCCGGCTCCAAGTCCGCACAAGCAGAGCCCGGCCTCATAGAAGACACTCGCGAGCAGCGCACCAATGGCACCGGCGACCAAAAATCCAACCCAGCAGCCCGTTTCGATCCAGGACGCGCGGTCAAACGCCGAGCCGATCACCAGCGCCACCAAAAGACCCGGAAACAAGAACCCACAGGCCACCAGTGTTTTTGGCAAGTAGCGGTACCCGGCACAGCAGACCACGGCGCCCAGCACGATTGTGACCACCGCGAACAAAGTATTTCCAAACTGCAGATCCATGGTGGTGTCTTCTGGAGCTGACGCAGTCAGCATGTCCTTCCTCTCGGAGATCAAGGCTGTTGTCGTGATCAGAGTCCGACCCAACAGCAGGTTGAACGACGGATTGTCGCAAACGCCAAAGTGTAATACTGACCTTCCGCGCGTGTTAATCAAGAACTCCAAACGAGTCCGACGGCAGGCAGCTACTACTTGACTTGCCATCCACTGGGCACCACCACGCGATGCCAGCACAGCACAAGAGCGAGAGAAATGGGACCTTTTGACGTGGTGCCAAATGGCCAGCAGCAATGAGAGGAAGAAATCCAAAAAAGTTGCGAAGGTGGGTGGGTGGGTGGAATGGTGGTTTCTCCGCTTTGATCAACGTAATCTCCGCACTGTGACATCATCATTCTATCCAAACTGAACCTTCTGAACCATTGTTGCATGCGATTTCGTTGGTGGAAAACATGGGAAAGAGGTCTTGAAGAATCCAAAGACGAGCCATTTCGAACGAATGCAACACCCCAAAAACCAAGTGATTTGTATTCGCCAGGACGGTCCATTGCTTGTTCTCCAAGAAAGAAAAAAACGCTCTGGTGCCAAAGGACAAGGACAGGCAGAGGCCAATGGGAGAGCGACAAATGGCCATGCAGTGGGACTGGTCGGTGGATTAGCCCCTACAGTACGGTGTTTGCTCAAGACGCCAGCGCCGCAGATGCCCAGATGGAGGGTCTGCCTTGATGGTTGTTTCGCCGCGTGGCTTTGATGGGTTGGAGCCTGTGGGTTTCATGTCATGTCATGGGTCGACGAACTCTTGAGCAGATGCCGCCATGAAGGCGATGACGCCTTCTGCGCGTTGTGACATAGACTCCAGTTCCTTGACATTTGTTTCATCCCAATTGCCAGCAAGACGACGTCAGACCCGCAGGCTGCCAGATGGTCTGTCAGAAACGAGCCATTCAACAAGCGATTGGCTAATCCAAGTGAAGGGATGCGATAAAAGCTCAGATGGAGATGACGTTCCACGACCTCCTCGTCTCTGTGGACTATGTTGGGATGTCAAACCCCGAGCCAAAAGGAGCCGACGAGTGGCGCGCAAAGAGGTAGCCAGGAGTCAGGTGGCTCCAGTCATTTCTGAACTGGGCAAGTGCTTGTTCCCCAGGTTTTCCGAACGAACTACATGTCGACGATTCACACTGCCTCCGCAATCTCGCAGCTCCGATCTCACGCCGGGTCGCAGCGATGGCTAATGACGGTGTTGGCCCTGACTTGCCTGGTGGTGGCACTGGTGGCCAACACGTTGACGCTCCACGATGTGCGAGGCTTTGGTGATTCTTCAACGCTCCGTTGGATCGTCAACGATTCGGTGCTGATCATGCTTCCCTTGTGTGCACTGGGCTTTCGACTCTGGCGGTTTCTTCGAGGTTCCGTCGCCGTCTACGGCTTTGTGGTTGGTGGCATTGCCGCGATGTGTATGCAACCACCTCTTTGAGTTGGAACTCTGTGGAAAAGCGTTGGATAGGCCGTACCGACCCCATTTTGAGCATGCTTGCATGATCTAGTCAAGCGCTTCCAACCTAACTGGAGCCCACTCAATACGTGATCATCAACTTCGCTGGTCTCGTCGGCCGGTCGCTGGCTTGTGCAAGACTAGCAGTCCGCATGCAACGTGCGTCGACGACACATTCACGTCCAAGAACTACCTCATTCATTCAGTCCGATTACTCTGCTTTTAATCGACGACATCCAATTCATTGTGAGAACGTTCCACGACTTATTGTGTTCCCCATTTCCCATTCGAATGCCTCAATCAGCGCTACAACGCCTGACTGGCATAAGTGCCACGGCATCCCGCTAACGAATGCCTTGGCGAAGCTCCTGCGGAGTCAATGCCAGTGCATAGCTCCCGGGAAGGCGAACACACAGCCTGATCCTTGCCCGACGAAATGTGCAAACCAATCGTCTTCACTCAAACAGTTTCCAACGCACAAACCAAGCAGTCTGAAGAATCCCAACGGAGTGAGCCACCTCGCGGCTTCCATCGTCAAAAACATGCACGAGCCTGAGCTACCTTTAGAAGAAAAGGACGCACGGCTGGAAGATGACTTGCTCAAGATTCGTCGTGCATTCCAACAATTCTCCAATTCCTCGTCCTTCTAACAGGCGAGTGAACGGGTCGTTTCCACACAAATATCCCTTTCCATTACTCAATTGGTCCTCACTTAGCTTCGCATCCTCTTCATCCTATCACTTCAGTATCTACGAAACTATGCTACACCAGTTCAAACTGGCAACGCTCCTTCGGGGTCAACACAACATCCTTTGACGACGAGGTGTGCGAAACATGGCGAGCCGTCAACAAGAACTGCACCAACATGCCAACCACAAACAATACCCCCACAGCATTCATGTACCACAACCAGGCTGTCGGAAAGTCGTCGTCGTCGTCGTCGTCGTTCCATCGCCTGCCAGGATGCTCACGATAGTACTGGTTCAAGCTGGCACTGGACGGGAAGTTGCCCACGGAATACCCCACGCCAGCCACCGACAAGTACGCGCCACAATAACTCGTCACCACGATCAGCATGGGTCGTTCCAGCACGTACGCCAGTGCACCACACACCAGTCCCAACACCACCGACAGCACCACCAACACCAAGTCCATGTGATGCGCATACCAGTACGGTCCAGCACTCGCGTTGATGTGGCACGCCAGCAACACGCCACCCAACGCGCCAGCCACAAAGACGCCGACGCTGTAGAGTGAGATCACCAGAAAACCACCGACTGCACCCGACACCTCAAACGTGATCCACGACGCCGTGTGCACCCACGAGTGATGCTTGAACAGTGTCTCCACCACGATGGAGCCAACGACACCAGCCAAGGCAAAGCCGCACACAAAGAGCGGCGGACGAAGAAGTCGATAGCCTACGAAGCAGAGCAGTGCGCCGGAGAACGTGGTGAGCACTGCGGCGATGCTGACGCCGATCTTGATATCATCACTCGAGACGCGACGCAGCGTGTCGTGGGGCGAGTGGAGGTGCTCCCTGGTGGCGTTGTTCGAGATCTTGTTGGATGAGAGCGAGTCGGCTTGT
>JAMFLO010000304.1:0-41535 GCA_027475765.1 Paralagenidium karlingii
GACAGGCCTGAAACGGAATCCACTTCAATTCCCCACGCACAAGCATGCTGTGCTTGCCTTTTCTCCTCAGCACATGCCACCCTTCCAGCACCATGCCAGTATGATTCCATCACGTGACGTTAACTCAAGCAGGTGGTGGTGGTTCCATCCTGTTACTCTTCCGCTACAGCATTTGATGGGTCAAAACACAGAAGGTAGGTACTACTGTACTACTCCAATCTGGAGATACTTTTGGGTGGGCCACACCAAACCTTCCAGGCAATTGAACACGTGAGTGCACGGGAGTGGCCTCATGGTGGGGCGGCGCTGGCGGCTGGGTGGGCTGGCGGACAGGCTCTGCGCCGCCAAAGCGCAGGGGAACACCAGAGCACTTGTGGCTTTGGAGAAGCAGATCCATGCCATGCTCTCGGAAGAAGCCCATCACGCACACGCCAACTCCCCGCTGTTCACTTCGATGGGAACCCTCCTGGCTGCTGGGGGCACCCTGTTTGGCGATCTCTTTGTGCTGCACGAATTTCTGGTCAAAGAACATCCCAACGCCATTGATGTACTCATTGAGCGCTGGGACCAGCAAGAACCAGAAGACGAGGAAGACGGCTGGGCCTCGGCCATTTTGCTGCTTTTGTGTAGCCACCGTACCAGTTGCCGCTGGCTTTTGCAGCGACCCAACGGCTTTTTGGACCATTGCCTGGAGTTCACTCGCACCGTGAAGCAGCCCCAACGTGCCAAATCGTGTCTCCATCAAATCCTTGAGTTTGCGGTCCAAGACAAAGACGGGCACCACGCAGATGTCATCGAGATTCGACACATCGTTCGTCACCGGGTCGAAGTCGTAGAGGTTTTGCTCTTGAAATGGCCATTGGACGAGAGCTTTGAGTTTGTGCTACCGTTGATGGTGCAGTTGCTTGTTGGTGGGGGCAGCCGAGACGACCAGCAAAATGGGCATCATGTCAAGCAACGCTTGGCGTCCAATCCTCGACTGGGCACCTGGCTGCAGGAGTTTTTTCTCTGGCAACGCGACCCGACGCAGATGGCACATTTCGCGCTGCAAATCGTGCAACAGTTGATGCAAGAGCCATGGAGTGTGTTGCAAATGGACCATGCGCAGATGGTTTTCCAATCTATTGAACAGTGCGCGTCAGTGTATGCTCATGACAGCACCATCACAAGCACTTGTCAAGAAATCCTGCTTGTCTGGAGCGCGCACCAATCCAAGGCCTCACCCATGGCTTCGAGTGGTATACCCACGATATCGTCGCAAGCCGAAACCATCTCACTACCAACCTTAGTTCAAAGACTTGGAGAAGGCGACCTTGACTCAAAACGCAAGTGTGCCAGAGAAGTGCAACAGCTCCTTATCCAATCTAGTGGTATCATGTCAGTAGTTGGCGGTGACATGATCAAGCTGGGTATTTTGAATCATTTAATTTCGTTTGCACAAGCGACTGAATCCCACGACGATCACTGCATGGTGGAAGACTTGTTGAAGTCACTTGCCAGCGATTCAACCATTGCCTTGACCATTGTTCAGCAGAAGGAGTTTGTCGATGATCTGATTCAGTTAACGATGCACGCCGACTACACCCCCATGCCTGCGCGTGTTTGGGTGTGGAGTTGTCTGAACTGTTTGTCAAGACACCAAAGCGAAGACGTTGTGAATGCCTTGGTTGATTCTGATGCTGTCGAGACGTTGTTGATTTGGAGCCAAGCGATCGAGAACAAAAAGTCGAGCTTTTGGTGCGACAGTTGTGGCATTCTACAAAACTTGTGTAGGCATGGAGATGAGCAATTGCGTTTTCAACTGATTGACAAAGGAGGATTCTTACTTGCCGTCGAAATGCTGGAAAGCGACGACCCCAGCATTCATCATCAAGCCCTGTCGGTTCTTCATGACCTCACATTGACCAGGCACGAAGCGGTGCATCATCATCTTTCAACGAGGTTACCCAAAGTCCAAAGCTTTACCGCAAGTTCAGATGACAAAGTGCGAACGATGGCGGGTAAAGTGCTACAACGAGCCAACAGTGTGATGGTGGATGATGCCACCAAAATGCGTCACCTGGTCAAGGCCCTACTGGAAGGAGAATCGAATGAAGTGCTGGAGGCAGAAAAAAGCATTTATGCAATGCTTACGACCGACCACGAATTCACAGAGCGCAACACTAAACTTGTGATCAAAGATGGAGGTGTTCCTCTGTTGGTATCCAAATGGCCAGATCCATTTGCTGTCAAGACACTATACAAGTTGTGTGAAAGCCTGTCAACCTGCGACGAGTTCGTAAATGTCACGTTTGTCAAGGATATGCTTCGTTTGTATCGCCATGATCAGGAACGAGCTGCCGCAGACGTATGTCTTCGTCGCATTCTTGAGCATGCAGATGATAACTCTACAGTTTATCGCATGATTACGCGGGTTGACGTTCTTGAACACATGATCCAAGAATGGCCATTCGAGACCATATATCTTCGTGTGCTGCCGATGCTGCGTGCGCTTATCGACCAGAAGAATCCACGAGTCAAGCGCAAGCTTTCATCAAGTCCAGCTGTCGCTGAATGCTTGCTAAAGTTTCTCAATTGGCCACTGAACAAAACTCGGCCAACTGAAATGGTTGTTTCTGCACTGAAATTGCTCGGTTCTCTGGTGGAAGACCCCTCCAGTTTGGCACATGAGCCGCACGGTGCCACAGTGCTGAAATCAATCAAAGAATTTGCATGCAAGAATGGACAAGACCGGCGTGCCATCAAGCACTGCGAACACGTTCAGCGGCTTTTCGAAAGCACAGCCCAACAGAACCCAGATCTTCGACCTCGTGCTGCTGTGAAGGAGCTGCCCTTTTCACCCATAGCAAAACGATCACCAGCACCGCAAAAGCACCCGCAAGATCGTCAATCGCTCGAAGATGGTCTTGCTGGCGAACCCATCTCGCTGTCCAAACTGGTTGAACAACTCGATCAGGGCGACTTTGCACTGAAAAGGCATTCCATCAAACTAATGCACCAATACTGTGAAAGCTCGAGTCAGAACCGTCTTGAAGTTGTAAATGTTGGTGCGTTGAGTTCCTTGATCTCTTTTGCGCAAGTGACGGATGCAAAAGACGATCAGCACCTCGTGGGGGAATTGATGTCTTTGCTCGCGTGTGATTCTTCAGTTGCCCAAGCCATGGCTATGAAGCACAACTTCCTGAACGACTTGATTGGCTTGACCCAACGAGCCAATACGGTTCTTTCTGTCTGGGTCTGGCGTTGCCTAAACTGTTTGTCCAACTATGAATTCCAAGAGATTCAGCATGCGTTGATCGAATCACGCTTACTGGAAGCAATTGCATCGCTGAGTAAGAAATCCAAGAACCTGGGCGTCAACAAAGCCCTGTGGCACGATGGCTGTGATATTCTGCAGAACCTGCTGGACCATTCCGATGACCAAACTCGTGCTCGACTCGCTGCAAGTGGTGCTCGGTCTTTTGCATTTGAAACATTGGATCATCAAGACGTCAACATTCAGCAAAAAGGCATTCGTTTGCTACGTGTGCTCACCGAGGTACGGTCGATTGAAGCTGTGAGTCCAAGTCACGGCCATGTCACACTCACAGATACATCACACATGGCATCAGCGTGCGATTCAACCAGCAAAGTCGCTCAAGAACAACATGAAGAACAGAGTAACTCTATCACAGTGCATGGCCAAGTATATCAACTCGAGTCATTTGCTGATGATGGCGCGCGGAGCACTTTGTACAAAGCCCAATCAGTGTCAAGCTTGTTCAGCAATACAGTGCTCATGAAGATCTACCGACCTGAGTCGCGTGCACAAGCGCTGAAGGAAAAGTGCATTCTGCAAGAACTCATGTTGCTGCGCGATGGCGACAAGTTCGTTGTCTATTGTCTGGACTTTTCCGAAAACGAAGTGTTCAACGGCAGGCATTGCTCGGTGTTGGTGATGGAATTGGGCAAACAGAGTCTCAAGCAGATGGTGAGCCAAGCAGATATGGCCAGTGACATTCTCCCAACCATGCAGAAAGTGGCCGAATGTCTGCGTTTTCTTCATGTGGAAGCACAGGTGGTGCATGGTGCAGTGGAGTTGCACAACATTGTGAACTTTGGCGATGGCTTTCCAAGGCTCAAGCTGATTGGGTTTGAGGGTGCCTGTCATGTCAATGAGCAAATGGTACTGCATTGCAATCCGGAATACTGTCCGCCTGAACTGGCTCGTCAGATCGTGAAGGATCTCGATGGGCCTGCCAAGCTTCTGGTTGGGAAATCAACTGGATGTGTGGAGGCCGATACCTCGTTCGATGTCTGGTGCTTTGGGGTGTTGTGGATCAAGTGTTTGTTGCGTGGGAAAGCGCTCGTGGAGTTTCGTGGCATGGACTCCGCACAGATTCTCAATCGAATCGCCAAACCAGACTTCAACTTTGACCGAACATTAAACCTGTTGAACGTTTCCAGAGCGACCAAAGTCGCCATCAAACAGTGCGTTCGACGGGACCCACAACTGCGATGGACTATGCAAGACATTATCAAAAGCCATGTGATTCGAGGATTCAGTACTACTCTCATGAATGCGAACGACCTGCAAGCGAAACTGGTGAGAATGGAAGAAACCATGCAACACATGATGGAGCAACACAGCCAAAAAATCCTCGAGGCAATGGAAAGCACGCTACCGACGACTTGGCTGCTGGTGCCATGGCGAGATCAAGGTGCCAATGAAACAGAACCCTCACGCGCCAGCTGGCTGTGGAGTCTGATTCAGCCTGAACACGATCTGGAGCTCAAGATGCTTTGTGATGCGGTGTTTGAGGAGGAAGGCCTCCGCTCCAAAGAACCCTGCTCGGGCTGTCCGGAAGACCAACGCATTCGTATCAAGGCCGCGTCTCCTTTTGTCGTCAAAGCGCTTCCGTTGCTTCGTTACGCATCCGCACTGCTCAAGATTGCCAATCTGTCGTGTCTGGTGATGGGCCTTCCAGCCTTCAGCTTTGTCGAGTCCTTTTTGACCAACGTCTGCGGGGCGGGGGATTTGCTCGAGATGATGAAGCAAGTGCTGGCCATAGGCTTTGACCAGGACGCAATGGTTGGCATGATCACTGAAAACCTCGACAGTATGGTCGATTTGGCGGAAAAAGACTTTGACGACCATGTGGAACAAAAGGAAGACATGATCCAAAAGCTTCAAGAAGGAAGTCGGCAGATCCGCGCGTTGTGCCAGTCACCAGAGAAGCAACAGTTGATGCGGGATTTGCTCAACCACGTGGACCCGCAAAAGAAATGGACAGAGCAAAAAATCGTAGGCGGGCTTCAAAAGCGTTGTGTGAACGGCACGGTTCGATGGCTTTGTGCACACCACGCCGAGCAGCTCAACCCGTCGGTTGGGTCTGCCGAGCAAAGAATGGTGAGCAACCTCCACACCACCTCTCTCCAACAAGCATCAAGCGAGTCTCTGGAGGTCCGCAAGACTTCCCAGCAAGCAGCCTCACGCGCTGCGTAACTGACCCACAGCATCAACCACAAACGCACAAACAAAGGGCAGTTAACTACATGTGTTGTCAATTGAAAATCGTAAATGGTAAGTCAAAAGAGTTTCGTCGCTGTTCAGTCAAGTCGTGTGGGTCTCGTTCGCAAGCCTATTGAAAAATAGGTCACATCAGAGGTACACATATGCGTCCGCTTGGTTCTTGGTTTGGTGAGGTGAAGGTAGTGCGTCTTGTGGCGAGCCGAGGTACTTGTTGCAACTCTCCAACTGGACCAAGGCACGAAGTAGGAAAAGAATTCTTGGCTCTGCAACAACTGCTTCTTCTGTCTTCTCCACTCCATGCCCCAGAGCCAGAAGACCAGGCGATGAGGACCCGTGACGAGTGTGGGTGCCGCTAGTGGATCACGCTGAGAAAAGCATCTGAAGCGGATCGCCGATTGCGCGCGGTACCGGGATCAATGCTTCAGGAATCTACCGCACTGTGCCCTGATCTCTTCCAACTACTTGTCGTTCAAACTACTCAAAGACATGCCACGACCCGAATTGACAAAGTAGTTCGATCAAGTCGACCAAATGTCGAGGACAATGGCCAACCAAGCCAAGCGACGTACACCACAGCGACCGGCGTCGAGCTTTTTTGCGCGCCTATAGCCAAAGAAGAGTCTGCAATGCGGTTGACGCAAGTGTGGAGACTTGTGTGAATCGATTACTACGACTCAATTTGCAGCTTGTAGAGAAGCTGCACCGAATTCGAATCCGCCAAGAAGACAAGCAACGCATTTACGACGTCCAAGACTCCCATGCCCCCCCCCCCCCCCCCATGCGTTGGTAACGGTTGACGCATGCGAGCTTATTCTGGGTGTTGACGGTTTGCCGAAAGCGAGAACGCAACAACAAGAGAGCAACAAGTGAGTGGAGACCACCCCAATGCCGAGTTGGAAGTCTGAGCTCGTTTCGCCCCGTAGCGAGTCCCGTTTGTGAGCACCATGAACAAGGCCATGGATATCGAAGGATCACGGATCCTTGCCGTGCTTGAGGACTGCAAGAGTTCGCTCGAGCTGATCGCGACCATTCCCGAGCAGTTGGTGCAGGCAACCCACAAGGGAGTGACTCGCGATGCCGCCATGACGTTGCTGCCGATCGCAAAGTTTGATCAACTGGAGAAACATGTGAGTCGCGTGGTTGATGGCTTTGTCGAAAGCAACCTGGTTCATGTGGATTGAGTGGTGGTGGAGAAATCTTTTGACAGCTTGCGTTAGAGCGTGTGGCCGTCTGTTACTCGCGGAGCAATCCAAACCGCCATCGACGGCATGCCGAGGAAGAAGAAGACGACGAAGACGACGATCCTGATGAGGAAACGGATGAGGAAGAAGACGACGACGAGATTGAGGATGTTCAAGACCAACCAGAAAGCACGATTGGACCAGAAACTGACCAAGAACCCTACGTGGACGACAACGATGCTGCCATGACCAAGCAACAACTCGACCAGGTGGCATCGAGTCTTCACTTGCTCACGAGGTCTCTGCAAGTGAGTGATGCTTGTGCTGCACTGCTGGTGTGCGGAGGCAATCAACCCGACTGAACACATTGTTGACTGGATGGATCGTGTCCACAGCATGAAAAGCCACTTCGCGATAGCTTTCGAAAGCTTTCGTCTGCGTTTGTGTCGGATTCGCTTGCCCACTTGGCGTTGGCACTGCAGGATCTGATTCTGTTTACCGAGTCGCGCCTTGCCACCAGCATTGAAGAAGACGAACGCCAAGTAGACACGCTGCTTGAAAGCCAATTGCACATCAACGAATTGCATCAGGATCGCCAGCAAATCCAACTGGAACTCACTCGAGAACGACAAGAACGACTGCAAATGGACCAAAAGTCGCTGCACACCATCAACGAGTTGAACCAGGTGTTGGAGACGACCCGCCAACAAGCTCAGGAACTGCTGGAAACCAACGAACGCACGGGCCAACACGACCAAATGACTTGTCAGAGCCATTTTGATCTGCAAAAGACGTCTTGCCATGAAAAAATTCTCACTTTGTCGCGCAATTGCAGTCGTCTCAACGAAGAAAATCGCCAAATGGAGCATGAAGAGCGCAAGAAAACCCAACGATTGGAACTCGAGATCCAGGAAATCATTGATCAATACGACACGGCAATGAGCCATCTGGCCCTGCAATGTCAAACCCTCCGTGACGAAACCCAAGTGTTGCAGCAGCAAAGTGACCTCTTGGAAACCCATTTCATGCGCATCGACGAGGACCTGCACAACCAGTTGCAAGAGATGCAAAAGATTCAAGAAGAAATGCTGGCCAAACGACAAAAAGATCTTCGGTTGTATGGCGTGGTGCAAAAGATTCAAGCGCTGGTGCGCGGCTTTTTGGTGCGTCGTCAGTACCGGTTCGCGCATGCCAAAGGATCCAAGAAGAAGAAGAAGAAGAAGAAGACGAAGAAGAAGAAGGCCCAAACGAAGAAGACCACGCAAAGAACTGGCAAGAAAAAGAAAAGTGGCAGCAGCCCTTCGCCAACCAAAAAGAAATCGCTCAAGAAATGAAAGACGAGGTTAGTGGATCATCGTGTCGCTTCGCGTGATCTGTCGCCGCTGCTGCGACTGCTGCTACGACTGCTGCGACGACTGCTGCCGTATTTGCTGGGCAGGAATGCCATCACTTTTTTCCTTTTTTGCCCTTGCCTTTTTTCTTTTTCTTCTTTTCCAACTCCGCTTTGGCCGTGGCTTCGGCCGCTTTGCGTTCCGCGAGCTGACGAAGTCGATCTTCTTCCGCTTTGGCCTGGCGCTGCCGTTCTTCATCCTGTCTTTGTCGTTCTTGCTGACGCGCTAATCGTCGCTCTTCGATCCATTGCTCGTGTTCAAGGGTTTTACGAGCCTCTTCCTGGCGCTTTTGCTCTTTTTCCGCGGCCGCGCATTGCGCTTGACGCACCGAAATGTTCTTTTGTTGGGCACTTTCAAACTTGGTGCGGTTTTCCATGAGTTTCTGGTCGATTCGAAGCGCTTCGTTGTTACCGACACGGTTGTTGCCCAAGTCAAGACAGAGCAGCGTGTTGTTGTGTTCCATCCCGGCGAGTAAGTGCTTGCCACCTTCCACGCTGAGACGTGTTCGCCACAAATTGAGACTCAGCAAAGTCTTGTTCTTCTTGAGCATTTCGCCCAACGCCGCGATTCCTGAAAAGTCTTTCTCATCGTCGCTTAATGGGTTACTCTCGAGGTTCAAAAACACCAAACGCTTGTTTACAGCCAGCGCATCGGCGATATCTCGTGCGCTGGACGCTCCGAGGCTGTTGTTTTCCAATTCAAGCCGTTGAATGGTGGTGTTGCGCTTGAGCATGCCAGCCAATGCTTTGCCTGCCATGTCGTCCAGGCGATTGCGACTCAGATTCAGACTGCGCAAAGAATTGTTGAACGGAAGGGTTTTCGCAAAGGCGCGTGCCACGATCGAGTTGAAGCGAAGTGTGGCGTGTGAAGGGGTCTGGTTCTTCTTGGAGAGCTCCAGCCACACTTCTGCTTGCGGGTTTTTTGCGATTTCTTCGACTTCTTCGCGCAGTTCTCGCTCGTGTTCCATGCGCCGACGATGAACCGTTTCACGCAGATAGCTCTTGGCCGCCATCTGATCCGCAACAAGTCAGTCAAATGCACCAAGAGTGCATCACAAGTACAGCAGCCGATCTCGTGTCAGCACCTGGATCTTTTGTTGCATGCGCGCTTCTCGCTCGGCCGCGTGTTCACGATTGAGTTCTTCTTGAAGCCGAGCCGCGTCATCATTGTAAAAACCTTTGGGTTGGATGCCGCGATCAATCATCTGTACAGACCGTTCATCGCAGTCATCACGGTGATGAGACCTCGCGTTGTGCAGTGTGTGCGCCAACGTTTGGCTTGCGTGCAGTAGTGGAATACCTCGCGACGAATCTCGTTTTGCGAAAGCGTGAAGGCATCCGGAGGCAGACTGTCGTCCGGAGTGACTCGAGCCATGATGGCTTCGCGGTCTTTTGCAGGCAAACGGTTGAGATCCACATCCGCGTCTTCGTCGACGACATTGGGGTCTTTGTCGGCAGCTTGCATGGTGTCTGGGACTGTGGTGACTCTTCAAGTTCCGTGACGCAGTGGACGATGATTGGCTAAAAGACGAACTGTGCTTTATGCCCAATCATCATAGACCACCGTTTGAGTTGACGGCGAGAATTCAATTGACAACACTCACTCGAGAGCGAAAACTCAACCAAAAAGCCTTTCGTTGTCCATCCATCGAGGCACAACCAAACTTTTGAGGTGTCGGGCACTGGAAAGACCATACAAACCTTGGTGCTATTGGTTATCTTCACTGTCTATGGGGCAACCATGGGCTACAGCAAAAAAGGGATGCCCGTCCGCTCATAGATGATATGCAACGCGACTGAAAGGAAAATCGCAACGCCGGCACTGATCCATAAACGATCCTTGTACGCTTGCCACTGCCCAAGATCACAAACACCACCAACCCCTTGAGCAACCCTGTGAGAGCCGATAGAAAAGGGCATGGACTAGTGTCCAAACCTGCAATGCTTTGAGGCGCTTGCGGACTTCAACTAATTCGGTGTTGACGCTGTCGTATTCATGGTGTGAACTCTTGAGGCTCTGTGTGCCATCATCTATGAATGAGTTCGGAACCAGTGAGCAAGCTATTGCCCGAGTTCCCTCGAACCAATCAGTGCCGTAGTGGGTTGCTTACCGAGCACTTTGGTGACGGAACTGACGCGCTGAATCTCCTGGGACATGACTTGCTTTGTGCGTCGCAAGGACGCCGTCACGTCCATCGCGTTGGAGCTGCCCAGCATCACCACCACAGCGAAAGCGCATTTCATATTGCGACGGGTCATCATGAGTTCCAAAAAAGATGAACACGGCAGCAAAACTCACTTGTTTTGGGCCGCAGAAGTTCCATTTTTGCTTTGTTTGGTCGCATCGTTTGCTGGGGTTGGCAACAACGCGGCTCTTTGGCGTAGCACGCGTTCGGCTTTGGCGCGCTGACGGTATCGCACCAGCAACTGACGCACTTGCAGTTTGTATTTCTCTTGGTTCTTGCAGATTTGCTGCCATTTTGGTTGCATGTTCTCCATCGATTCGCCCTCTTTGTGTGGTTGTGGCTGGTGGTCGAGCAATCGGTCGTGCCATTCGTCGCATTGGCGAGCCAGAGTCTCCAACAATTCGGTCATCTTGCTCTCCAAATGGCTTTCTTCTTGCTGCGTAAACTGCAGCTGCTGAAATCCACTAGCTTTGACGTCTTGTTGCTTATCCAAATGCTCTTTTGGCATTGGATTCTCCAAGGAATTGGCCACTTTCCGCAAGAAAAACTCCACATTCTGATCGGCATGTACCAACTCTTCCATTATACAATCCAATCCACCAACTGTAACTGACACCGGCTATCAGATATTGTTCGTTTCAAAACGATCACATGTAACCGATAGCTATCAACTATCTCCACCCTCAACAAAGGATTCTTCATGTGGTCCACATCCCTCTTTTCCAGCTGGCTTCTTTACTGTGTGCGCTGTTGGTAAAAGATCGATCCAAGCGCTAGGAGTGTTGGTAAGCGGGTCCGCGCCGTCCACCGTCCAAGGGGAAGCCGACCAATGTTTCTGCAGCGGTATGCACACTTGCTGATCGACGCGTTTTTGGGTGGGTACGTGAAGAATTTGGACCCGGATGCGCTTAAGATCAGCGTCTGGAACGGCAACATCGAGATCAACGGGGTCGAGTTGCAGCCCGAAGCGTTTCCTTTGCCCAAGGGCTTCAAACTGGTCAAAGGCACGTTGCAGCAACTCAAGATCAAGCTCCCGTGGACCAATCTGGCCAAAGAACCTGTCAGTCTCGACATTGATCAGATCAGCATTCTCGTGCGCGTCGAAGAGCCCCAGTGTGACGACCACCACGGCGGCTTTGTGGGCACACAACAAGGCCATTTCCACCATGAACTGCAGCGCCGGCAACAAGAACACACCAAAAAGCAACAAGAAGCGCTCAAACGCAAACGCGCCACGCTTGAAGCCATTGAAAAAACGGCGGAATTGACCCAACAACATGCCAAAAACAAGCAAGACTCGGTGGCCAATGGGGAGGATGGAAACGGCCTGGACAGTTGCCCAAACCTGTGGATGCAGAGCTTTTGGTTCAAGTTGTTGGTGAAATTACTGGACAACGTACAATTCCATGTACGCCAGTTGCATGTTCGCTTTGAAGACAATGTTTCGCGGCCACAATTTCCGGTGGCGTTTGGGCTGACCCTGGAGTCTTTCATTTTAAAGTCGGCCGACCAGCAGTGGAATTACACGCTGGTGCTGCGAGACCAACTGGAAACTACCAAGAGCAACTCCAACTGTCTTCGCAAGAAAATTGACATCAATCGCATGGGTGTGTACTGGAAGCTGGATTTGGTGCCAACCACCGTCACGCAACTGGCGAGTGTGGAAGAGTTTACCGCGGCGATGCAGAGCATCTGGCAACAAGAAAAGGCGTTGAGATCTTCGTCAGAGTTGTCGGTCACTACGGATCCATCACTACTCGATGGAAATGGGTGTTGGAACCAGTACTTGATCCAGCCCATGACGTGCTCCATGAAGATCACGGTTAATGATGGCAATGCCAAGCTTCCATTTACGCATCAAGAACTTAGCGCACGGGTCATGGCTAGGCTTGGCACCAAATGGATGATCGATACGATCGATCTGATCACAGATGAGAGTTGGAAAAACTTTGTGGATCAAATGCCAAAGCTCGCGGGGAATCGCAAGTACACATTGAGTTTTGTTTTTAGTGAAGCATGGTCTGTTGCACGGGAGACTTGTGAAGAAGAAGACGAGATTCCAACCATGCAACAATTCAAGGAAGCACTTGCTAGTATTTTTGCTTGGCCCGTCAGCGAAGTCGACAAGCTGGAGCCAAGTGTGATTCGATATCGAGATGCCGTGCTCGTGGTTATGGAAGAAAAGAGTACCTACATCGACGTTGATGCCCAAATCGATCAGATTCGTCTGTGCTTGTCGCGAAAGCAGTACCTTAGCTCCCTTTCGTTGGTATCTTTTCTTGCATCCCAGCACCACAAGGCTAAATACCGAGCACTGAGACCGAAGTACGTCACGGTGAAAGAGAATCCAGCCCTATGGTGGCAATATGCTATTCAGGCAGTGCTCATTGATGTTCGTGGACGTCTTGGTACAATCGACCGAGATAAGATCAAGCAAATGAAAAATGATCAAACTAAGTACAAGAATCTCTTCAAGCATTTGTGCCTCAATATGCCAGTGATTGCGTTGAGAGACAGTGAATTCATGAAGAATGCGACCAAACAAGAGCTTCTAAATCAGGTCGATGACCTCGAGTACCAAATCGATGTCCAAGTATTGCTCAAGCTTCGTGATGAAGCGCGTCTCGAGTACCAGAAGTATCAAGACCAAGTAACAGCAATGAGCATCAAAGAACAAAACTCTGATGATGCAGGTGCAGATGGTCAACAGCCCCCTCCATCGAGAATATGGTCGTACGCTGCTTGGCTTGGCAATGTTGCTACGGGTGGTCGTACTGCCTGGAGTGCAGCCGATGATGATCTGGTGTGGAGTGAAAAAGATACGCAAGAATTGTATGAAGCCATCAACTATCGTCCAGAAGATGAAAAACGAATCGTTGAAGAAGACGAGGACGCAGCAGAAGAGGCAGAGAAGCACATTTGGTATCGGTTTGGTCTGAATCTGGCTAGTTCGGGTATCAAATTGATCAACGACGCTGGTCTTTGTTATCCAACAAAGGAGCCTGTTGACACTTTCACAGGAACGCGAACTCTGCTGACCACTGCCTTGAATGACGCAATGATTCAGATTCTTGTGCGAGAAACGTCAAATGAACTCAACTTCCGAATTGGTGATGGATATTTCTACGAAGGAAGTGCCGTGTCGGGCAGTCCGACTCTACGATTCTCTCCGCACCGTCTAACAACAACAACAACCAATGGGTATGATGAGAAGTTTCACCTTGAACGTATGGATGCCCTTGAGATCAAATCGTTTCATCCAAATGAGCTACAGAAGCAGATGAGCGGCTTGCGTCTTCGTGATTGCGAGAACCAACTGCCTTTGATCCAGTTAAGCATCGAGCAGCTTCGAACGGAGATCGCCAGCACCCACTTGCGAGTGAGTCTTGTCACTCAACCACTAAAGTGCAACGTCAACTTGGTGTTTCTTCTTCGAGTGGCCAATTTTTTTGCTCGCCCTGTGAATGTCGACTTGGTCGAGTTAGAACAGGCTGCATGGCGTCGGGCGCAGAGATTGAAGCGGTATAGTGCTGCTCAAATGGAGGATTTGATGTCAAAGCGCACAATTGTTGAGCTCAACATGGATGTCATCGCACCTGTGATTAACTTGGTGCAAGTCTCAGTTCCTCCAATTCATCAAGAGTTCTTTGATTCCACAGCAGGTTTGGTTTCTTGTGTTTCCACAGACGAAGAAGAAGGAAATGCAAAAAGCCAAGTGAGATTGCTCATTTATCTGGGGCATCTACGTGCGACATCCATCCCTGCAATACCAAATGTAGCGGAACAGGCACAACCCACGATAGTTCCGAGCATCCCGCATCATGATCAATTAAAGCATTTGTATGATGTGATCGAGTTCGAGATCAACGGCGTCGAAGTGCAACTTCATCAAAGTGACAACGAATTTGTAGCTGATCCATCAGTTTTGGATTCGCAATGGTCCAACTTGTTGGAGAGGAGCTCTTCTAGGTTCTCCGTGTTCACAAGTGTGGCCCCTGATGATCATTCGATGCCTTTGGTGATGCTTCGTGGGTCCATTGAGAAGATTCAGTTGAACTTCTCGCATGCGAAATATTTGGCATTGCTGCAATTGTTGGCTTCGTTTTCTGCAAACGTCCACGATTTTGAAATGTTCCGGTCAGTGATGATGAGCCAACAAGACAACGATGACCACGTGGAACTCGACGATGAGTTTGGAACCCCGATGTTGGCACCACCAATCTCAACAATACTCGAAGCTCCGCTTTCGGAACAATCGGTTCAAAGCAATGTCCCTGGCATTAGTCCCCAAGCTGTCAAGAATGCATCAGATACTGACTTATTGAAGTTGTGGCGGCGGGTTGTCTGCAAGGCTGATTTTGTCGTGGTGCAAGTCGTTGTGAGACTTTTGCTTCCTCGAGACAACCAAGAAGATCATCATAAAGCGATATCATATAATACCAACCAAGGATCTCACATGGTCGTCACGACCCTGACAAGAATCGAGAGCCATATGAGAATCAGGACCTACGATCAGTACTACGAGTTTGGTCTGGGATCGCTTAAGGTTGAGCAAGTGGAAGCACGTTCGTCATCTACCACCTCAGAAGAATGTGCGAGCTGCAGAACAAACAGAGACATCGTAGTTTCCGGTTGTCAGACTTCCTCAGCTCCGTTCAAGACTGATGATCAACCAGAGAAACCGAATGAAACCAATCCATTGAACCTCGAAGATGAGCAATTGGTGTCAATTCTGGTGTCAATCGTTTCTCCCAACGCTGTGCGTGTGACAAATCCAGAGTTGTGGGCACTCTTGGTGAGTGAGTCTCCTGGGGTGTTCAAAGCGAAAAGCGACATGAGGTTGTGGTCGCAGGATATTCTGTGGAGAGATGATTTACTCACGCCAGTGTCGGTGGATGTCCATTTGCAACGTGTACGGGTGAATGTCCATCAAGACACGTTGGCAGCGCTACTTTTGTTCTTTGTTCAGCCTCCCGATCCAGTTGTCGAGGAAGATACCCAGTCTAGCAGAGCAAGCGAAGTAGCTGCGATTCCACTTCCACCGGAAAGCAATGGATCTTTCATTTCACGGTATAGTTCTGCGCGTAGTAACGTCTCCTCAAGCATCGGAGCGCGTTCGCCAATCATGGATGGTAATCAGCTGTCGCAGAGAATCAGTGGCTGGGTAAAGAAGTCGATTCGAGAGAAATTGCCGTCTCACGAAACCAAGAGAAGCGTTCCGAAAGAATCAGAGGAGCCCAATGAGCCGATCGCCACCACAAGTGAAGTGAATATGCAAGTACGTTTGCGGGTCACAGGATTGAGTCTCTGCATGTACACCCAAGCCGAAACCAGTTCAGAGTCGACTCAAATGAGCGAAGCCAAACCTTTTGCAGGATTGACAGCCGAAAAGTTTTACAGTTGTCTTCAGAGTTGCGGTCATGGCTCGAGAATCTTCGCCTACTTGACCTCACTCAAAATTCTCAACTTCACTGTGAAAGAAGAATGTCAAGAGATGATTTCTTCGGGCCAGTCGCTGAGCGACAAGAAGGTCGATCCGAAACAGCCTCAACAAATCATGTTCAACGCACTTGTGGAAGAGCAGGAGACTTTGCATGCTCTGCAAACCACACCAGCGATGTTTTCGGTTGTTGGTCATTTTTTCGGGGGAGAAGAAATCCAAAAGCCATGGCATCCAGGCTATTGCAGCCGCTTTATTGTGCGTTTGAGTTCACCTCGGATTCGGTTGTTGTATAGCTTTGTCACCGACATTCGCTGGTATTCGATGGAAGGCGTGTTGTGGCAAACGTTTCGTCGCATTTTTCCGCCCGAAGAAGTCGACTTTGAATGGGAAGGGGAGTTCCAACTATCAAAATTCAAAGCTGCGATGACCAAACCGTCGACAACGCCAACAACTGAAAATGAGACTGCAAACTCTGGCAAACCCCGAGCCGAGGGAAATGATGTGGTGTCGTTTTTTCCGCTGGTGGATATCCAGCTTCTTGACGCAGTTGTTGTACTTCCACCCCATAAAAACAGCTTGGAGTCGTTGGTGCTCCGATACGAAAAGCTTCAGATCTCGAATGAGTACCTTTTGACGAGTCTTGCTCCTATGGAGAATAAAGTTCACGCCAAAGTCTTGCTAAATGCATCGTTGACCAAGCTTCAAGTGGAATTGAGTTCCTTGAGAATTGTTTCCAACATTTTGGCACGCGGAAAGTATGAGATCAAATACCAGATGCATGCAACCAACTCGAAGAAAGCTCCGGACAATGTGTTTTTGGAACAAAGCTTGTTGGGTTCCACAGATTTCAAATTCGACGTTGACTTGAATGCGAGTGTGCTTGATCAAACCGGTTTTCTGGTGAACATCGAGGCAAAACCTCTTCGATTTGTCTGCAATCAGGTTCAGTACGAGTTTTTCCTTCATTGTCCTCTCAGCAATCTTCAAGAAAAGAGTTCCATCTGTCCGGAAACCTGTTGCGAAGTGGAGTTAGAAGCTGAAGATGAGGAGATCGATGATGACGTCGATCCTGAGACTCTTCCGCTTGCGATTGATACGCCAAGACCAAGACGGACCCCAAGTGCTGCCTTCTCCACTGCATCAAGCGGTAAAGGCAGTGTGAAAGCACAAGGAGCAGATACAGAACAGACTGAACCTGCTCCAGCAAAGCATTTTTCGTCGTTCACTTTGAAGATTCCGGAAGTCTCGATGGAGCTTTTTGACGGTTGCTACGGTTTCTTGCCGACGTCAACCGGGGACTTGAGCCTTGCCCACAAAAGAGTCAAAGACTCTTTGAGGACTGCCCATCATTCAATTCTCATGTTGGATGCTTCCAATTCTTACTATGAATTGAATTCGTATTCAACAGATGGTCGATCAACAATCGAGATATCGTTTGAGAGTGTGAGAATTCAAGACTCGCGATGGGAAAGCGGAATATCTTCAACGTATCGCAACGTGGTAGAGTTTCATGCCAACTCCGGACAATCGATAGCATCTCATGCGATACATCTCCATTTCGAACGATCAATCGAGCAATGCAGCACGTTGACAGATGCGACCCCTCGAGGACCATTGCGTCAGAACTCTTTTATGGGAGTGACGAACTCTTCACGCTCGCTCTTTGCCGATACGTTTGGCGCTTCCCCAAAGACAGCGGATCACCCTGGGCAGAGTCACTCAGCGTCTTCGTTCTCGTCGTCTCATAGTCAACGGTTGTCACGCAACATGTCAACAACATCATCTAGGTGTGGATCTGAATTCGAAGACAGTTCCGTGAGTGGTGATCCAGCCGACAGAAAAGAAGTTCACATGCGTGTGCGATTGAGCATTCAGGGATTTCGCGTGATTCCATCGAATATCCATTACAATGTGTTGGATTTTTTACGCCTCCGTGGCAGGTGGCACATGCAAGAGCAATTGTCAGGACAAATCAACACTGGGTCCGCTTCTTCGTCGACAGTTGTCAGAGCTGGTTCAACGATTCGACATGCTTCAGTTCTCAGTGAACCGCCAGCTCCAGTTGTACCTACCGAGACTCGTTTCATCTATTCTTTGGATTTGTCGTTGGGCTCAATGTCACTGCTTTTTGTTGAAGACAGCGGAAAGGAGCGATCGCGAGCACTGCTACTCTCCTGGGAGGCATCTATCATGCTTGGATATGCGAAGGATCTGTTACATCCACATCGCGATATGCTTCAACTCAAGCTCCACGTCGACAATGCTCACGGAACTTCATGCTTATCACAAAACAAGTCCAAAATCTTCGAGAAGTCGTACGAGCTGAATGATCAAGCTGCTTCAGACTGCCTAAAGAGCATCAGTATCGAAGCAATGATGCGCTATGCGTTGTTTAACGACTGTTTGAGGTTCCATTTCAAGTTTGATCGAGTCGTGGAGTTGCGCTTTGGCTATTTGGATTATTGCACCATTCTGGGCGCGTTGACGAGAGCAATGCATGACCCTTTCCAAAAGTCGCACAAATCAGAACAAACTGAAGAACTCGTGGATTCAAACGTGAACGAACCCAGTGTACCCAACACCAAATCTATCGTAGCCTCTCGAATTCGTTCACTGCAACCAAAGAAAGAGCCGCTCGTGTATGGACATTCGGAGATTCGACTTGCGTCTGTTTACGGGCTCGGAAACCTTTCCTCGAGAGTCTGTGTTGGGTTTTACAAATCTGCATGGCGCCGAGGACGATACCTGATTCTGCCAGCAAGCGACTCGTCAGACGCCTCCGATTCCATTCAACATGTCACATTCCGTATTCTTCCATCGCAACATTCCAAACGAAAGGTAATTCATGTTTCGCTGACTGTTGCACTGTTGAGAACAGGCCTGGTACTAACATGTCGCGGTTCTTGGGTTTTACTAGGTGGGAGAAGCTGTGTATTATGGTGATCGCATTTGTCTGGAGTGCATTGAAGAAAAAGATGACAAAGCTGAAAAATCAGCCGCGGCCAAGCGGATGAGCCGCACTTCCACAAGCGTGGATACTGCCGATTCGTCATCATCCAGTGTCGTCTTGATTCGCAAGTATGATCAACTCACCGCAAACGGATATCTAGGACCAGATGGCCTTGCAGGTGTTTTTGATACAACGATTTGGAAATATGGAAGCAACGCCTTCAATTCGGACCGTGGAGTGATCTACAACAAGGACACCGTGGTGCTGGAAGGGTTGACGATTTATCGATCGTATTCTAGTCGAAGAAGCTTTGGCGCATCCATGGGTAGCTCCAAAGCCAACAACGCGCTGGGAGGGATACAAACTGCCGCTGACACCGCAGATGAAGGGGATTTTGCGAGTGAATCGCTTCGAAGTGGAATTGCAGGAGCTTCAGGTGGTTACTTGATGTTCAATGGTGTCGGTGATGCTCCAGTTCCGTTCACGTTGTGGAGCTTAACATCTGAGAGTGCTTCCCCAGAGCGTCATACACGAAAAAGCAAACGAACCAGGAGGCGAAAGTATCGACCACGCATGAGCTCTGCGTCTGAAAATGGGCGACTAGTGTTGCATCATGCGATGAAGAACCTGAAGTCCATCAACATCGAAATCCCCGGAATCAAGGCAACAGTGGTGAACGATTTCAACAATATGCTTCTTCCGTTGCTTCATTTCAGAATTTCATCGTTTGAAGCAGTATTGCGGGGCTACTTTCCATCGGAGAAGTTTTCGTTATTGCTTGACTTGCGCCTTGGTATTCAAGCCTACAACGCTCAGTTGGCTGTTTGGGAACCTCTTGTTGAAGATTTTGATGTGAATGTGGCCTTCCATGCTCGCGGTGGAGTGATTTGTGATTCGTGTATGACGCAAAGAGAGTATGAACCCCCTCGGAAAGACAAGAAGTCCAAACCCAAAGACTTGATGATCGAGTGTCCTGGTATTCCAATTTGTTTGTTTCGAAGAGCGCGACTTACAGCATACAAAGATGCCGCAAGACACTCCATGGAAGCGAAGTACTTCATTTGTCGTGAACTATTGGATGCAGATGATGAGAATCATCGCGGATCTCACACTGCTTTTGTGGTGGTTCGCAGAAATCTTAATGTCAACGTCTCTCGCAATTCGATCAATGTGCTTTTGCGGTTCTTTTCGATGGTTACACGGGAAGACTCGGAGCAAGCGCCTGTTCGACGACTTGGACCGTTCATCTATGTGGACAACCAGACAGGCATTGAGCTGTTGTGTGCAACTCATGGAATGAACCTCGCAGGAGCGTCGGATGACCCTCAAAACCATTCAATGCTGACCGGATTTGATTCCGATGGCACTGCAAATTCCATCAATACCGCTTCACCACCTGCAAGGCTTGCAAGTTTGCTGAGTGATCCTGCGAGCATTTCTGATAGTGATTGGAAACGTGTGCCTGTTGGTGAACGAACTGCGACCGAAATTGTTGCTCATGAAGCTCCAGCTGGGTGTGTGACATCTCCATTGCGCCGTTTGATCTGGTTCAAGCCTCGCGGGCGTCCGGTGGATAGGTCTGAAGCGTTGGAACAACCGGAATCTCGCACCAAGGCAATTCCTGTTCCCATTGGATATTCAAATCGCAGCTTTTTGCTCCTGGAGAGTTCAACGCGAGAGGAAGTGTGGCATGGTGATACTGCTATTTGTGAGACGGTTGCCGAACAAGGCACACTAGTCTTGCGTCTGCGCGGAAGAATTCAGGTCACCAACTTCCTTCCTGTTCCAGTTGAACTTGTGTATAATGATGACAAGGAATCGAATGCTTTCGTGGTCGAGCCCAATGGCATTCGTGCGCATTATCCACCCATCCAATTCCATAAAACTGGTCGAGTCTCGTTCTGCCCCTTGCTTGGTCGTGGCAAATTGCATCGTTCACGATCGTTCCATTTGCATGCACTGGTCGCTCCAGAGGAACAAGATGAAGCGGACTGTTTGCGTGAATGCCACCAGAATGGTGCAATTGAGAGTCGACGACTGTTGACGTTTTATTGGGAGGATTACCCCAATGACGACGTCACGTCGTTTTTCGTCTCGCTTCCGCCTTTTCAGATTGTGTTGACTAGTTCCAAGAAATCTGAACGGCATGAGTGCGTTATCACGTTGCGACCGCTGATCACGATTGAGAACCTGCTGCCGTACGAACTGCAAATGCGATCATTTACGCTGGTGAGTTGTGCTTCTGCTTTGTTCGTTTCCGTGAGATGTTGACGGGGATTCTTTTGTGATGCCATGTAGCCGCCAGACGAGAAACAATTGGCTAGGATTACTTCCGATCCTTCGGCTTCTGCACTTTTTGCTGGCAAAACGAGTTGTATCGCGCCGGGTTGCTGCTGTGCTATTTCAGAGCTTGAGATTGCCGGCATCCACACTGGCAGTTCCTTGCGCATTGCGCTGAGTGTTGCCATCCCACGAATTGGCTTTGAAGAGTTCAGCATCGTCACCAAATCGACCCTTGTCGCTGGAGTAGCCAGAGCAAAGATTGAGACTGGAGAGTTCGAGTTGATTCAAGTGGGACGCAATTCAGGCAAGCGACTACTTGTTCGTTTCGACATTCAAACTCTGGAAAAGGTATTTCAGACAGATCTCCACGCTTTGACGTGAGGTATCATAGGGGTGAACTGAAGTGTTTGCTTGGTTTGGACTTGATAGACACGATTCAAGCAACTCAACGAGCTTGCTCCAGTGAAATGTCGTGTGTTCTGCGACTACTGGCTTGTCGATCGAACTGATTTGCTTCTGTCGTATAAAGCAGAGAATCAGATTGTGGCTCCGCATCAAGTTCAGTCTCCAAGTGATACAGAGAAGCGACCTGACGCGGAGTTCCCTCTGACTTTGTTTTCATTTCAGAAGGCGCACAATACTCCACGTATCGGACTCTGCGTCACCAACAGCAAGCAAGGCGAAGAATCACAGGAGGCCATGATCGTTCAGCTTCAATCCGATCAGTTCGATGCCAGTGTTGTTGGGGTTCGCGGACAAGTCCTTGTGCCTAGGTACTTGTCCAAACAATCGACGCTTCCAGCCGTGCATGAGACCTCTTCTGTCCTTTCCGAACTACGCAATCGTCAGTTTGAGTTTGGAGTGATGATTGACCAAGCTCCTGACCGGTTTTCGCCTTCCAAAGTGATCACCATTCTGTCCAGGTTCTGCTTTGTGAACTGCTCGTCGCGGTTCACGATGGAAGTCAAGCAAGTTGAAGTTTGTTGTGACTACAAGAAGGCTCTTTCTCCAGGCGAGAGTACTTCTTTTCATTGGCCCGATGGCTCTTTGCCCAAGCTTGTGCAAATACGACTTTTGCAGGGCGGAAAAATAGCAACTGCATGGAGTTGTCCATTTGAGATATCTTCTGTCGGTGACTTTGTGCTGACTCCACGTCGACTTCTTGCCAAGGCACCTCCTGCTTTAGACAAGTGTTTGCTTTGCGATGAAGACGACACAGAAAGACCGCGAGCTCGTCGTTTGCCAGCACCGAATCTCAGTGTCTCGATTGAACTTCATGATCCATCGTTTTTCATCTTTTTTATGGAAGAGAACCCATGCGATGAACCTTCTCCGTCAGTTTCTGGGACTCTGCCTTCTTCCGAAGTCAGCTCTTCAGCTTCTTGCGTTCCATTCAAGATTCGCAACGAATGTGGTAGTCTGGAGCTTTTCGTATGGCAAAAGCCTGATCGAGTGCTGTCCTCATCAATGAGCACCTATGAGGGTCCCGAACGTGTTCTTCCGTTCAAGACAATTGACTACTTGCCGTGCTACTTTGCAAACTTTCCGACGCTTCATGTTGAGGTTCGCTGTTTGCTCACGCTGGAAAGTGGGAAACACAGCGAAACAGGCTCAACCACCACAACCAATTCAGGTGGCTTTGCCAATACTTGTGAATATGAATCTCTGGGCAGCTTTGAAGTGACTCTCGACAAGCCTCACCGCTTGCCGAGCCTTGAGCTATTCTCGAGATGTACGTCGACTCCACAGAAGCGTATCTGGATTGAAGTCTTGATAAGTGGAACCACAAAAACACTGGTTGTCAAAGATCATATGCCCGGAAACTCGGCTGAACTTCGAACCAGGCGCAGAGCGAATCTGTTGCGAGACTGGCGGCAGTTCAACTCGTCCATCAACTACATGAATCGCTGGCTGAAGAACTTCACTCAGCAGCTTGGAGAAGGGCAACACATCAAGAAACAAGTTCGTTTTGCAGATGATCAACTTGAGTCAACACCCAGTGACCGTTTTGCAATCGCCATTCGTCTCGGAGGAGCCATGAATCTTCATCGAATCTACACAAGAGATCTTCAAGCTTGCAGACCTTTCCTTCGCGGAAGGATCAAAACAGACGAGGGTCAAGAAGGTCGAAAAGATCTGAAAAAGACCCAGGAGATGACTTTATTCCCACAACAGACTGCCATTTTTCCAGAGTGGCTTCCGTCGTCATTGGAGTATGGAGCGACAGACAGCGGTTGTCTGATAAACGTCATGCTGAACGCGAAGGAGCGTTGTGTTTTGGAAGTAGAAGTGCGAGAACGAGATCGAATCCTCTTTGGGTCGTCACTTCTGGCAAGTTTCAAGGTCCAGCTTCACGATTACGCGATAAAACTGGCTCGGTCCCGATCTCTGCAAGTGTTTGATGTCTTGGGCCCTCTCGAAATCCACAACTCTACCTCCCTGCCTCCGTGCTGTTCGTCGTCGTGCTCTGAAACAGAAGCGTCAAGACCGATGGTTCGCATTCAGGTTTGTTGTGAATCGTTACCTCCAAAAGAAGACAAAGACAGTGTGGAACAACCACCGAATCCGTTTGACCGAGTCAACAAAGCTCTGGAAGCGCATGTGTTCAAGAAAGAACTGGACAAACTGCACCAGTCACGAAACAGTCTTCAAATGCTACTGGAACAAGAAGCGCTCGATGTCTCAACACGGAACAGTCTTCATTCAGAAGGGTTTGAGACTCACTCACTGGACCATGCGCCGTCGAAGGATGAAGTTATCGCGCCGAAACCCCATATGAAGGAGGTGAAACCCATGGAGCAAACCCGATCAAGTGAATCAAGCGAATTCACCAACTCGGAAGCTCCTTGCGAGGAACTGAAAAAACTCACTGCAGTGGTGGTGAACGTGTGTAATCTCAAAATCCCCGTCGAGCTTATCGAGGATCGTGTGGCCCAAGGTGCCACAACAGCTCCAAAAGTTTACTGCACGCTCAGATACAAACAGACCACACGGTGTGCTCTGTCAGCAGCAGCCAAACCATCTACACGCAATCCGTGGAATATACCAACCGATCGTGGTGCCAACGAAGTTTCTAAATCAGAAGCGACACGAGGACCCATCAACGCTGGTGGTGGCTTGTCGTCCAGAATTCGCACGTTTACGTTCCCGATTGGTCAGAAGCTGGGCCTTGATCTGGTGTATCGGTCTGGTAGAGTGGTTGTTCAAGGTGTTGCATGCAACCATTTGTGTGGGTCGCTGATGTTTCAAGGCAAAATCTTTATTGGTGATACAATCATGGCGGTGAATAGCAAATCTATCGTGAATCTGCATCAGGAAGCGTGCTTTACAGCCATTGAACAGGCTCGAATGGGTTTGGATATCAAACCCCAACCAGAAGAAGAGCAAAAAGAGGACGCGTCGTCGGTGGTGGACGAAAGCCCTCGCCTGTTTACATTGTCGTTTCTGGATTGCCGAGACAATCTGCGAGACAAACTGAATGCGGATGATCCGGAGTCAACAACTTATGATGTGGAGTGGAATCGCCGGGTTGAGTTTTTGGAGACTGCCGAACTGCCTGTGCCATCATCTCATTCGGACCATGATCCAAGAACCCCCACGAGCGTCTCGCAAGTCGACGTTGCTCAAAAGGCTGATTTCGTCTGCGTTCGTCTGTATCTACGGGATGATACTTCCGACCATGGTCTATCCGCGGCACAAGAATCCAGCGTTGTTCCCTTCTTGTATTTCTTTGGTGACGACATCATGATGGACTACCTTGATCATAGCAAGCAAGACAACCGCTTTGATGTGCTTCTGGCTGAGTGCTGGGTGCCCTTGATGGATTCCTCAGAACCAAGTGCTACTGCTTCTATTTGCCAGGAACGGGTATGTGCACTGTATCGTCCGGAACAGAAAAGCGGGTCGGTGTATGGTCAAAAGTATGGCGCTTCAAGTATTCAGAATTTGCAGATGGTGGGGCAGCTCCGACTCGCGTTGAAGTGGGAACTTGTCGATCCTTCGACAACGACAATGAATGTGAAACGAAATGACAACTTGGATTTCTATGTCCAAGCCGAGATCTCTCGTATTTGTGTGTCGATCGTGGATGATGGGTTGAATTCATCAAGCTTCTCTAGTTCGTGTGCACCTCGCGAAGTGCTTTGCATCTCCATCTCGGATCAGAACGCTTCTTCAGGTGTTCAATGGAGTTATGGACTTTTGAGTGATGGGAGACAAGTCATGAACACTCGAATCGGTCACTTTCAAGTGGACAATCAGCTCTTGGAGACGAATTTCCCTGTTTTGGTTCGTCCGGTTCGTCTCATGGACTCACCAAACGCATTATCCAAGCGGCAGGATCCAAAAGAAGTCATCAACTTGCTACCGACGTTTCAAGTGATGGCGGTCTTTACAGCACAATCACGGATGATCCATTTCGAGTACATTTTTGCTCAGCTTCAGGAACTCGAAGTGAAACTAGAAGACTCGACATTGGTTGCAATCGCGGAAGCTTTCTATGGTATCCAGTGGTCTGCTCTCGAACCGAACCAAGGCAATGCACTTGGCACTGGACGATTCTTGTACCATCTCCCGAATGGCGACCTCTATGCGTTTGACCTATTGAAAGAAATGGCTCCAGATGTGAAAACAGCAGAATCGCTGCATCGACTGAGCGATGGGAATCAAAAGATCTTCTTACGATGGCTTCTATTGTGTCCCATCAAGATCAGTATCACGTTTGCAAGCGCAACAGATCAGTCGCTGCTGCTCTCGATGGTGAGGAGTCTTTGCGGAGGATTATATGCGTAGTAGTGCGTACTGAATGCTGTGTTGGAACGTGATCTTATAGCTTTCACCAGAGGTGACATCCATGATTCGGACTGTTATCAGTGCCGCTGCCGCGCTAGTCACCAATTTGGATCAAGCTCCAATCGAGATCCCAGAGTTTTACGTCGAGAACCTGTTTGAAACCAAGCACACACTTGCGTTTTACATCATTCAACACTATGTGAACCATGGACTACGCAGTTGGTACAAGGTATGCGGCCCGTCATTCCCTATGTCGAGGCAAGGCTCATGTGTCTGGACATCGTGGTGCAACAGATTGTTGGGTCAGTGGATTTTTTGGGAAACCCGATCAGTCTTGTGAGTACGCTCGGAACGGGCGTCAAAGATTTCTTTTACACTCCGGCGCAAATGCTGTTGGAAGACGAGAACGGTCTACGTATTGAGAACCTTCGAACGGGAATGACAAAGGTGAGGATGATGCAGACTTTCGGTTTCATGCCGTGTTTGGCTGGAGAGAGTCATGGTCTAAATGGGATTTGGTACTCTGCTTCTTTAGGGCTCGAAGAGCCTATTGCGCAACACCGCGGTTGGGATTTTCCACACGACGGGAAAGATCACAGAAACACTCGGCAAGGGGATCGCTATGCTTGCGATGGATGAACAGTACAGTGCCGAAAGACAACGACGGTCTCTCAAGCAGGTTTGGTACAGTCAGAACGGAGTTATCCTTGACAACTTGCTAATCGTGCATTTTGGTGTGGTACAGACTGGAATGATCAATGATCTCAGCGATGGACTGGCAGAAGGAAGCAAAGGACTTGTGGGAGGTGTGTTTGAAGGAATCAAAGGAGTGTTTGCAGCACCCGTTCGCGGCGCCGAACAGGACGGAGCGGGTGGATTTGTTCTCGGCATCGGCAAGGTGATACAAGAAACTCATCACAGATCCATGATGGTGACCTAACCTGGTGCACTCACCACCATCTGCTGATGAACATGAGCAGGGATTCGCTGGTTTAATCGTGAAACCAACGGCTGGTTTCATGGATTTGCTCACAAGCATTTCGAAAGGAGCCAAGACCAGTGCCGAATCCATTGATGGAGCAGGAGGAGAGCACGGAGTATCACGCTACAGACTTCCGCGCCGGATCTGGTGCGAACGCCTCAGTCTTTTTGTCAGCATACGTTTCAACCGGTACTGACAGCTGGAGGTCTTTTATGGTTGCTGTAGTTCGGATGGAGTCTTGGTCTCGTATTCGGAGCGTGAAGCTCGCGGAAGCGCGTTTCTTTTGCTGACAGGACTCGACTCGAGTGATGAGTAAGATGAAGGGTTGCATAGTGTTGGATCACGCCATGAAGTGGCTAACCTTTTCCTCCGTTTCAGATATGTGTATCATGTCGATTACGGCGTTGAGGCGACTCGGGGCCTTGTCATGTTGACCGACAAGCGTGTCGTGTGCCTTGTGGCCAAAAGTGGAAGTCGTCTTTGGGAGATGGCACTGGATTCGACCTTAGAGATTGAGGTCAAGGGCACAATGATGAAGATCCGACAGGGGAAGTTCTCCTCTCGCGCATACGAGATTGAGTGTGACGAGGCTCAAGCCGCTCTCAATTTCAAGATTGCAGTGGATTCCGCTCGGAATGACTTGTCGGCGACCAGATACCTGCTGCTCAATCTGGAAAAGACGCAAGAAGAAGCCAATCATCCACTCAATGAGCTGGTGTCTCAAGAGCAATTGGATTTCAATCTGTTGATGGAAAATGCAGTGGTGCCGAACGTCCAGGACACGTTATTGACCAACATGTCGATGGAAGAGCTCCAAGCCCAGCCTTTGCGAAGTGTTCGAGTTGAAGTGTGCCATCTGGAGAACAAAGATGCACACGCTAAAGTGCCTTCGCGAGCAATTGATCGCGTGTCCAATTTCTCCGTCTTTCAGATTCAGGTGTATGGTGGTGCCTATCAGTGGCAAGTGTATCGCCGGTTTTGTCAATTCCGTGAATTTTATCTGCAGCTGGAAGAGCAAGGTTTTGAAATGGAGCGACTTCCACCGTTCCCCACGCGAACCTTTTTCCTGAGTACGCGAAGTACTGTCGAAAAGTACCGTCAGGAAGCGTTGGGGGCGTTTCTTCAAGCTGCCATCATGCATTCCTCCATCAGTCGGTCTTCAGGTACAACCAGTGCTTGATTATGGATGTGTATTCTTGTCGATTCTCACTGATCCTTTTATGGCAAACGGCAGTGGTGATCGAGTTTCTCACGAAAGAAGCCCAAGAGATCCGAGTGAGTGTGCCGCTTCATTCTCCAACAAATGGATGAGAAGTAGCAGCATCCTCTCTCTACCCAAAATCAATCAGTAGTGTCTTTGTTGTTTTGATTCATGCCCTTTGTGGTTGCTCCCACTGGCCACCACCTATTCTGGATGGCTTTGGTTACGACTTTTCAAGATCTCAATAAACATGTCAATTTAGTGGTGTGTCAACTTAGATTGGGACAGTCAACTTACTGCATCTTTTGAGGTGGTCCACACGGTCGTGATCGGCTTGTCCCCTTCCTTCCTTCTCTCTCTGTGAGGGCGTCATCATATAGTCTTTCCTCCTCCTCCCCCGTCCCCCGTCCCCCCCCCCGCTTCCTTTCTCCTCCAGTGGTAAGTTGTGTTGACCCAAAGAGAAGGAGAACCAAGATGGCCAAGCAACAGAGTCCTTCGCGCATGATGGTCATGCTGCCGATGCTGTTTCTGATGAACAAAGTCAACTTTGACAATCCACAAATCTTGCTCTCGGCACGGGTGGCCTTTGTGGTCTGCCAGTTGCTTTCGTTGTTTTTGGGCTATGTGATCAAGAACAAGGTGGAACTCAAGCGCGACATGCGTAAAATCTTTGTGCCGGCCCCCAAATCGCCGTTTGACCAGCAACCCAACTACGACGAGATGACCGAAACCACTTACTATGACCATGAGCTACAAAAGGCCAATGAATTCATCAAACAGACTTTCATTGGGGCCGCCATTTCCAGTTTTATCCATTTCAAATTTGGTGTCAACCACGTCGTGTTGATCCAGGCCGTCATGATCCCCATGAATCTCTACGACAATGTACTGGTGCGCGTGTATGTGCTCGGAAGAGAGGAACCCCGCATCTGGAACGAACGTCTGGATGGCGAAACCATTGAACAGGCCCAGCGCGCCGCCGGTATTGACCCTGCAGAAGCAGCAGCTGCCGCTGGGACCACCTCTTCGACCACTGCTCGCTCGACCTCGGGTGCGAAATCGGCTACCAAGGAGAAAGTCGATCCCGAAGAAGCCATTGTCAAGACTTGGGATGCTGGCACTGAAGCCGATTTCGAAGAACTCTGGGACCAGGTGCGCGATGCTCTGGACACGCAGACTTCGGGCGACCAATGGACGGCCTTGATGGTTGCGTGCGGCTCCCCGGTTGACACGGATGACTTTATCGCCAAGGCCATTGCGGCGGGCATTGATGTGTGCGCCGCCGACAATGACGGATGGACCGCTTTGCACTGGAGTGCGTTCCATGATCGTCCTGAAGCCGCTGAAACGTTGTTGAGCAATTGCACGTCGCGTGATGTGGCCAAACTCGTTTCTCTGAAGGCCAAAGACGGTCGCACTGCATTGGAGATTGCTCAGACCGAAGAAAACAAGGAAGTCGCTGAGATCATCGCGCGGTTCTCCAACGAAGAAGAAGCTACCAAGGACCAGGACGACAGTGCCGAATCGGAATTGCGTCAACGCAAGCCGGCTGGTGGCCAAGGAGACGACGAGACGGCCATTGAGGACGTGGATTAGATTGTGTTTTTTTTTTTTCCTGTGGTGAGAGCGATGCGGTGCTGCCTTCTCGAGTTTTTCTCTCTTGGTGCTGGTTTGGTGGGTGTTTTGCTGCTGATCCGGAGCTGATCCGCAATTTTTTTTTCTCAAATTGAAAGAACCACCGAATCAACAAGAGAAAAAAGCAACATAAAGAAGGATTCTGCACCGATTGAGCTGCTTTGTTCCTTTGCGTTCGTTCACTTGACAGTCAGTGCGGTTCGACTGTCGTCTTTTGTCCATACGTGTTCGCCCCGTCCCAGACAACCGTTGACTTTTTTCACGTTAAGGTTACAAACACTCCTGATTCATCTGATGGAAGGTGAACCGGTTCAGGTGTGAACCCTCATCAAGAGATTCCTTTAACTGGGATAAAGTATACCAAGCAATAACGGGGCCACTGCGGTTCAGGACCGTCGCTTGGGGTTACCCACAATGTTACAACAGGCGTCATGTTCTTAACCAACTGATGTTAGGTCGGTCACATCCCAAAACCAAACAGAAATCTGTTTGAAACGCCATTCCGGCAGAAAAGGAAATCCAAGTAGTTGATGAGAATGCGATGGCTTTCATGGCTCTTTGTGAGCGTGTTGTTGCGCATGGCGCAGTGTATAGAGACTCCATTGAAAGATCTGGAAAATAGCTTGCAACCCACGCAAGTTGCACTTCAAAGCACCTCTCCAAAGCCGAGTTTGCGTGGTGAACGTGAAGGCATGCCATTCCCCCAAGTGACTCGCCCACAGCAAGAAGAAACTAGCGTCAAAGCACCAGTTGGACCGCTTGGACCGTTGCCGACCCATCGTTCGACTCCTTTAGAAGACAGGAAAGAACCAGAAGCAGCAGTGGCCAAGCGTGCGATGGCAGTCACCGCCGCGACAGTGACGAAAGTGCCGACTTCCCCCGAGGCCAAGCCAGCACCAACGCTGAGCGGGGACGAACAGGACGACTCGGCCAGGTCACTGGCCAACCAACCAGCGGAATCCAAGAATTCGACGGCCGACACCATCGACCACGTTGAAGCCCAACTTCAGTTGCTGCAAATGCTGGAGAACGAGGTGGCGTTGAGCATCGAGAAAGTGAACTCCCAGCTCAAAACCACGCGTTTGTCCTTTGAAAACGCACGACTCAGCCAGCAGCTCAATGCCGTTCGAGTTGAGTGTCGCTTACTGCTGTTCTACTGCTCGTCTAATCTTTTATTACTCTGTCTGACTGACTCTGGGGCATACGCACAGACCAATCTGCAAAAGCTCGCGTCGGGACTCAACGGTACCCTCGAAGAGATGCTAACCGTGGAAAAAGACACTGAACAACAAGCCAAACAACTTCACGAAGTTCTGGAAAAGCAAAAAGAAGAAGAACAAGAAGAGTATCTGGAAGAGCACGGCATCGAAGATGTCGACTATGAGACCGGCCACGTGCGCAACACGTCGGCGTTGACCAATATCCGACTGCAAAAGCTCGCCGATGTTGAAAAAAACGTGGATCCGGCTGTAGGTTGCATTTGACTTCTGGTGTGTCTTTGAAAGCCATGGAGCTTCACGCTTTGGTGACCTGTCATGATTAGGTACTGCATTATGACCTCAAACTGCTCGGGCAGATCGCCATTCTCTTTGGCGTCGCAGCCATGGGAGGAATCGTCGCGACCATGTTCAATCTTCCGCCGCATGTGGGATACCTGCTAGGTGGCGCACTCGTTGGACCATCATGTCTGGGTGTGGTGCGACAATACAAGGAAGTGGAAACCATTTCGTTGCTTGGGTCCGTGTTTTTGTTGTTTGGACACGGTGCCACCTACAATCTGCAGCGACCCGATCGTGTTTTCCAGTTGTATCTGCTGGGTGGTCTCGTGTATGTGGTCGTGACCGTGATCCTGCTCGCTGTCGTGTCAGTCTACGTTGGTTGGGTAAGTGTCTTGTCTTCGCTCGGCTTTTGATTGCTGTGACTATTGAGCTGCTCACTTCACTTGAGGGTGTTCAGACGTTTTCTGGCGTTCATGGTGTCATAGTCGGCGTCGCCGTGTGCTTTACCACGACAGCCCCACTGTATGAGCACATTCGACTCAATCACATTCAGCAAACATCTTATGGACGGGTCAGTTACTGAGAACTCACGTAGACTTGATGAACGACAGTTTGACGCACGGCTTTGAATTTCTGCAGACGGTCACCGCGATTATCGTGTTCCAGGACATCTTGATGAGCTTCGCGCTGGGAACTCCCGAATGGTTTGCGGTCAAATCGATGCGCAACATTGGTCTCCACATGTTCAAGTCGATTCTCGCGTATGCTGTGCTTGTTGGAATGGCCATGTCCTTGCACAAATTCGTGATCCCTCGAATGCTTCCGTTTCTTGCGGAAATGGAAAAAGTACATCAGACTTCTCTTGTGCTGTTGGGTGTTGTCGCGGTCTGTTTGACGATGGCGCTGCTGGCGGAGGTACTGCGTGTTTTTCTGTTTGTTTGGTTGGTTGGAGACACTTGCAACTCATTTTGACTCGACATCGCACGATAGATCATGGGCTTGTCCTTGGAGTGTGGTGCGTTTCTCGCGGGCTTGGCGTTCATGCACGCGAACAACATCCAGGTCGCGTTGTCTTCAATCCGCGTACTGGAGAACGTGTTTGGCAGTATGTTTTTTGCTTGTGTTGGGCTGATTCTCAATCCGGTAAGCGCACTTGAAGCGTGACCCCAGGCAGTGTTCAATCAGTGTTGTTCATGCTCTTGTATGATCCTTTAGTTGTTCCTCCTTCGAAACATGGGCGAGATCCTGTCGATGGTCGTGCTCATTGTGGCTGTCAAGATCTTGTGCATGCTGGCCGTCATGATGTTCATGCGGATTTCCATGGAAAAGGCACTGATGGCATCGTTGGGATTGTGTCAAATTGGTGAGTTCGCACTTATCTTTATGATCAAGGCCCATGCAAGCCAACTGGTGTCACGTCGCCTGTATTTGCTCGTGGTGGCGGCCATTGCGGTGTTCCTTGGGTGCTCGTCGCTGGTGAATCGCAACCTGGTGTTCATGAAACGGCGAGCCGTATTTCGACTTCCGAGCGTCGCACGTGGCCGTGGACACCATAAAGAACACCACGAAGACGAAGCGGATGCTGACCGGGCCAGAGGAGACAGTGACAGCGAGGCCATGCTGCCGGGATCTCCGTCCAATCGTCGCAAGGCTTTCAGTGTGACGAAACAAGTGTTCTGATTTATTTCTTCTAACTTAATGGTACTTTGGAGGTCGGCTGAAGACCTGAAACCCCCATTGGATGAGTGAACGTCTGCAAGATGTGAATGAAGCCCTGGGACTTTCATCTCAAACGCTGGGAATGAAATGTACCCCGGGTTGGATCCCAGGAATCCTCACGATTAGCATCTGAGTGCAAAGCCCAATCTTGCTCGAAGCGCTCAGTCAGATGTGGATGCAAGTGACCAAAGCTGACGGGATCGATACTTCCACTTTGCAAAGCTCCGTCCGCTATAGCTCTACAAAGCGATGTTGGAGATGACATCCATCACACATCAGCAAGCAGCTTGATCGTGCTTTCAACGACGGCATTCATACTCAACCTCATGCGTAGGAGCTGCTGTTGCGCCACACGGTTTGATCAGCATTTGGCACTCGTGAACTGTCATTCGACGTCATTCTGCTTGGTGACCTGCGCCCCTGACAAGTGAATGAGGACATTGTGGCTGGGTTGGGTTGATGGTCAGTCGACGGCAAACTGCGGAAATGGTAGAAGACGACGTGGTGCAAAGAGTTTGCTGGTGGATTCGATGTCTCGAGGGATCATTCTAGCTCGCATCAGTTGAGCATTTGAAGTTCCAATCGGATACAGTGATCTCCCTCGTTTTTCGTGAACCGACGTGCATACATCATGGACGGAAGGATTTGTGTTGCTCGTGCGGCTGTCGACAACTCCATGGCTTCAAAGCCCAACCAACAGAAGACATGACCACGTGTATTGAGTATCATGCATAGCAAAGGACTTTGACTCTTGCTGCGCTGCAACACTCCAACCAGCTCTTCATTTCGCTTGGTAGGCTGGGAACGAAAGGTACCCGGCAGCTCCTTTGGTAGGATCCCAGTAATCCTCAAAGTTGGCATCCGGGTTCAACGGCCAATCGTTCGCAAAGCGTTCCGCTAAGTCTGGATTCGAAATGTACAAACGACCGAAACCGACCAAGTCGGCACTTCCACTTCGCAACGCTCCTTCTGCGATGTCTCTATCATGGGGAGAGCATGGAACCAAAAGACAGCACATGAGCATAGCAATCGCACAAAGACACACTCGGTGCACCCTCCAATCCCCCCCCCCTCCACACACCCACACACACACCTGGTATAACTGTTGTTGGCCAACACCACTCCCTTGAACGACTCCTTCATGACGTGAGCCGTCACGAGACGGCCCTGGTCGTGGTATCCAAAGCCCATGCCGTCCAGAATGGCCAGATACGCCAGATCGTGCTTGTGGAGCTCACTGGCTACGTACTTGTACATGTCATAGTTCGTCTTGCTTCCCATTCCGCCATACGACCCATTGGGTGACACACGCACAGCGATTCGCTTGGAAGGGAGTACTTCTTTGACGGCCGTGACGATCTCATCCAAGAAACGATAGCGATTCTCAAACGAGCCACCATACTTGTCGGTGCGCTGGTTGGAGACGTCTTGCAGAAAAGTCTCGATGAGGTATCCGTTGGCGCCGTGGATTTCCACCCCATCAAAGCCAGCGTCTTTGGCGAGTGCTGCGCCTTTCTTAAAGTCTTGAACGATCTCGGGGATCTCATCTGTTTCAAGCGCTCGCGGCGTCTGAAAGGTCGCCTGTTTGTGGGATGCACCGCGAAGAGAGTCGAGTCAGGTTGCGGTACACTGGCATTCCATGCCAAGGAAACCAACACGCACGCACCGGTTCACCTTGAGCAGTAAAGATCTGTCCGCCAGGGAGACCAATCGCCGATGGCGCCACCACTTCGTTCTTGGAGTTGTAGGACGAATGCGCTTGACGCCCCATGTGCCACAACTGCGCAAAGATCTTTCCGCCTTTGGCGTGAACACGCTCGACGACTTTTCCCCAGGCCTCGGCGTGTTCTTGGGTGTACAGCGCCGGTGATCCGAGCCAGCCATAGCTGATACACACACACACCATGTCCATTCCACGAGTAAAGTGTCAGATGCAAGTTCTATTGCCTGTTGCCAGTTGTCTGTTGGGCTCATTTTGGGAGAATCCAAGCCGACACACCCACCCACTCATAGACACAAATCAGCAGAAAGAGATCAGCTCACCCTTGTTCCGAGATGGCCGTTGCTTCGGTGACGATCAATCCTGCACCAGCGCGTTGTTCGTAATACGTCTGATTCATTTCAATGGCCTGGCGCGTTTTCATATTGGATCGTGCACGGGTCATGGGGGCCATGACCATCCGGTTCTTGAGCACCAGGTCTTTGTGCAATTGGAGTGGAGTGAACAACTTGTACATGGACGTCATGGCGTTGAGTTTTTGCTTTGACTTGAGCTTTTTTGACAGGAGAACCAATTCACTCGTTCGTGGATCGATTTGGGTGGTTGGAGGGACTGCTGTTGGTGCAGTGCGCAAGGCCAAAACGGAAATGAGCCCACACCAACGTTTTGGCCGACTGTTGGCCATGCTGAGCTCCTCAGGTTCTTGAACAGGACGGGATCTTCTGAGATGTAGTCAACCCGGATCCGAATGGCCAATCAGACGCGACCAGCTGCCCATGGTTTGCGTGAACCTGTCCACTATACAAACATCAAGTTACACTCCAACCAGAGATGACCCGCTTCCTGTGTATTGAACTGCACAAGAATGACCGGAAGCAGCCATGCAAGCAGTGGAGCCGTCTTTGGGAATAGTACTGGTACTGCAGTGTCGTGTCGTACACTGCGTCAAGGAGAACGAACTGGAATCCAACCGGTCCTTCTGTCTGGGACCCAGCTGATGGGTGTGTTGACGCGATCGGCATACGCCATCATCACTTGCAAGCAGCTGGTTCACAAGCTTTGTTGTTTCTGTTTAGGCATGTCACCGAGTCGCTTGACTACTATGAAGGTCTCTCTCTCTCTCTCTCTCTCTCTCTCTCTCTCTCTCTCTCTCTCCACCTCAAAGTGAGAGGAACCCACAAGCTTTAATGATGAGGATACAAGTAGCGGTTCGGATCTCTACTTGCTACGGTACACACCCTGATGCGACTGGAAAAGGACAAATGCAGCTAGCAGCTCTCGTAAGTAGGGAACGTGGTGTACCCCGAGGCTCCTTTGGTTGGATCCCAATAGTCTTCGTAAGTGGCATCTGGGTTCAATGGCCAATCGTTGAGGAACCGCTCGGGAAGATCAGGGTTCGAGATGAACCAGCGACCGAAACACACCATATCTGCACTTCCACTTCGTACCGCTCCTTCCGCAATGTCTCTGTCAAACCACAAGTCCGATGGACAGCTACATCAGCGACCTGGATGACTTGCTCCGCCGAGACACCGAGACACACAACAAAGGTCGACCATACCTGGTGTAGCTGTTGCAGGCGATCACTGTTCCCTTGTACGCTTGCTTGACATCGTGGGCGGTCACGAGCCGACACTTGTCGTGGTACCCAAAGCCAAAGCCGTCCAGAATGGCCACATACGCGAGATTGTGCTTGCGCAACTGGTCACACACGTACATGTACATCTCGTAATTGCTGTCGCTGCCCATTCCAGCAAACACACCATTCGGTGACAATCGCACACCGATACGTTTGGAAGGGAGCACTTGTTTCATGGCCGTGATGATCTCGTCCAACAGACGGTATCGGTTCTCAAAGGATCCGCCATACTTGTCAGTTCGCTTGTTGGTGACGGCTTGAAGGAACTCATCGATGAGGTAGCCGTTGGCCGAGTGGATCTCAACGCCGTCAAAACCAGCCTTTTTGGCGAGGGCTGCACTGTTCTTGAAGGACTCGACGATTCCGGGGATCTCCTCGGTCTCTAGCGCACGAGGAGTCTCGTAGGCGGTCTAGCAAAACCCGAAACCCACCAGATCAGTCAGACAGCATGTGCAACGGAGAGAGATGGAAACAGTACAGTTAGTGTACGCACATGCTCTCCTTTTGCGTTGCGGAGACGACCACTCGTCAACCCGATCGCCGAAGGAGCCACCAGCTCGTTCTTTGAGTTGAACGACGAATGGCCCTGACGGCCCATGTGCCATAGCTGCACAAAGATCTTGCCTCCTTTGGCGTGAACTCGGTCAACGACTTTCTCCCACGCATCTACAACCCAAGGCCCAACGCAATGAGTGTTTGAAGAAGGTGGTCATCCTCTAGCAAGCTCTCTTACCCGCATGCTCTTGGGTGTACAGGCCCGGTGAAGCGTACCATCCGTACCTGTCGTGATAGAGCACAGCAAGGCGAAAATGAGTCGATTCAGCAACAACAGAAAGAATAACCCGGCGACACACACACTCACGCCTGCTCCGAGACCGCTGTGGCTTCGGTGATGATCAACCCGGCGCTGGCGCGCTGTTCATAATAGACCTGGTTCAATTCCGACGCTTGGCGCGTGACTGGATCAGACCGCGCGCGGGTCAATGGACCCATGATGATACGGTTCTTGAGCTCAAGTCCATCGTCGATCTTGAAGCTGGTGAACAATTTGTAGGTGCTGGGATCAAATGTCATCGCTGCCAAAGTCAAAGCGAAATTCAAAAGAGCACAGAGAGAGAGAAAGAAGAACGTTCTCCGTTGCTGATTGCAGAATGAACTGCTGCTCTCGAATACACGAAAGAGTGCAAGTGCGAACCAAAAGCACGCAGGCAGGCAGGAGGTAGAGCAGCAGCAGACCACACACGTCGTATAGACACGGAACGGTTGAAGTCGGGGCGAAACGGTTCTGATGATGTAAACCACGCGCATCAACAGCCATGCCACAGGGAAAACGAAATCGCCCACCGTGGGGCTCGAACCCACGACCACAAGGTTAAGAGCCTTGCGCTCTACCGACTGAGCTAGACGGGCTGATGTCAATTACTGGTATGGCGTATACAGTTGCGATCAGTAGCTATATTTGGCTGACCGCCCAGCTGTCAATGAAAGGCACTTGATCGCCGCATCCCAAGGCCATCCAGCAAGCAACGTTCTATTTGCTTCGTCTGGTGTTACAACACCTCCAAAAGGCAACCGAAAAGGTTGGCCATCATGATCTCGTGGGACTTTTGTCGTCGAGCGCAAGCAGCGTGTGCCAGATCTGCTCGACGTCGCCTTTGCCCAGCGCATCCGACACGATCATGCGTCCATCTTCCGTCAGAAACTCGCCCTGGCCATTGAGAAACACCAGCCACGGCACCAACGTGGTGTATTCGTCACGCAGCTGCTGTCGGGTTGACTGGTTCTCAAAAGGAATGGCTTTCCATGGCATTTGTGCCAGAGAGTCGCCAAAGTCACTGGCGCGTTGGTCGGAGGACACGTACACAATCTCCAAGTCGAAAGGGTGGTGTTGCACCAATTCGTCGTAAACGGTCGCCAGCAGCGGCGTGAACTCGCGGCAGGGAATGCAATGTTTGGCGCTGAAGTAAATGCCCACAAACTTTTTGTCGACAAGCACCTGCTGGGTCTTGACTCGGCCATGATCCTCGTCTTGGCCACCACACAACAGTTCCTCACCAAACGTCTCGCTGCACCAAGTCATCTCTCGTTGTAGTCAATTGGCTTGTATTGGGGTTGTCCAGAGGAACGAAGACCTCCCAAGAGCGGTGTCTGCCTGTCTGTCTGTTGCCTGGGCACTTGGATTGATTGGGGTTTCTGCACCCGCAAAGCCAGAGGATCGAAGCGTCTCTGCCGAACGTCCATCCATTTTGAATCCATCCAAGTGGAGTGACTCCTCCCACTGTTATCCATGCCATGGAATGGTTGTGGCTCACGATCATTCAGTTCCGCCGCAACTCTTCTTTCCGAAACGGGTACAATTCCACTTGCTCGTGAATTTCAACTCTGTTGGGGTGCCGATGACAACTGCCTTTGCAAGCCACCAAGACACCAAAAGCGCTTGCCGACATCGCATTATAAGCTCTTCACGCCACTTGAGATCGGCCAGCATCTTGTGTTCAAGAATCGTGTGGTGATGGCATCGATGACCCACACGCGCGTTCCGATCCAAAGACCCTTCTGGCTTCTGAATTGAACTAGATCTAGTACCAGCAACGCGGTGGAGCAGATGTGATCCTCACAGAGTCGACGGAAGTATCGGAACACCCGCAACAAGCTTCTGTGGACCAATGTGCTGGAGTTTCCGGTTGTGTACCAGCCTTTCAATCAGATATCTTGTGTCTGGAGGAAGAGAATGAGCAAGTTCTGAACGATGCGGACGAGGTTCTGGACTTGTTGGAGATGGAACCTAATGGGTCGCTTGTGTAGAAGCTGAGTAGACCAACCAAGCAAAGATAAGTAAAGCCTTTAGGTATTTAATTTGCGTAATGGTTCGGTAGCAATGTCATTGGTCGACCCACACAGTCTGGGGTACGTTGGACTAGTCTGTCGCACCAACCAACTGCCTGCTCAAGTACTCGCATACACCGGAAACGTCGTGTACCCCGACTCGTGCTTCATCGCATCCCAGTAATCTGCGTATTCCGCATCCGCATTCAACGGCCAGTCGTTCGCGAAACGCTCCGCCAAGTCCGGATTCGAAATGTACCAACGACCGAAACCCACCATATCCGCACTGCCGCTGCGAACCGAACCTTCCGCGATGTCGCGCGTGTAGCTGTTGTTCGCCAACACGATCCCGCCGTACGCTTGCTTCGCCTCGTGCACCGTCAACAGCTTGCACTTGTCGTGGTACCCAAACCCAAAGCCGTCCAACACCGACACGTAGGCCAGGTCGTGCTCGCGCAGACGCTTCAACACGTACAAGAACATGTCGTAGTTGCTCTCGCTTCCCATGCCGCCAAACGATCCGTTCGGAGACAACCGCACGCCGATGCGTTTCGATGGAAGCACTTGCTTCATGGCCGTGATGATCTCGTCGAGGAGTCGATACCGATTCTCGAACGAGCCGCCGTACTGGTCGGTGCGCTGGTTTGTGACTTCTTGCAGGAACTCGTCGATGAGGTATCCGTTGGCGGCGTGGATCTCGACGCCATCAAGGCCGGCTTGTTTGGCGAGCGCCGCACTCTTCTTGAAGGACTCGACGATCTCGGGGATCTCCTCGGTCTCGAGTGCACGAGGAGTCTCGAACGTTGTCTGTTGTCATCATCGAGGTGTGAGTACTCCAAAGAGTGAGGTAGGAACACCGTGAGAGAGAGAAAGAGAGAGAGAGAGACTCACATGTTCACCTTTAGCATTGCGAAGACGACCACCGGGCAATCGGATCGCCGAAGGTGCGACCAGTTCGTTCTTCGAGTTGAACGACGGGTGGCCCTGGCGTCCCATGTGCCACAACTGCACAAAGATCTTGCCGTCGCGAGCATGCACGCGGTCGACCACTTTCTTCCACGCGTCCGCATGCGCTTGGGTGTACAGTGCCGGAGCGCCGTACCATCCGTACCTGGTCATCAAAGGCCGCAGATGAGTCAGCGTTACTTGATCCATCCATTCTGTCACATGGAATACTCACGCTTGTTCCGAGACAGCAGTTGCTTCCGCGATGATCAGACCCGCACCGGCGCGTTGCTCATAGTAGATCTGGTTCAGCTCCGATGCTTCCCGGGTCTTTGGATCGGAGCGTGCGCGGGTCAAGGGGCCCATGATCACTCGGTTTTTCAGCACGAGTCCTTCGTCGATCTTGAGCGGTGTGAAGAGCTTGTAGGTCGTGGTATCGATGGCCATGCTGACTGATAGTTTTTGCTTATTTGTTGAGTGGATTGGTTGATTGGTTGTTTGCTATGTGTGTCCAATTGGAAAATGAAAGTCACGAGAGGAGAGGCAAACGGAGGCTTGACCACTCAGGCAGGTTTTGATGGCTTTTCAGATGTGATCCAGTAAGCAGATCGCGTCAACAGAAGACCGTGGTATGGTGAGCTGTTAGTCACTCAGTCACGTAGGAACCTGACAAGCCAATATGTGTGCCCAGAGCGAGGAAGTCATCAAAGGTCCAATTGACAACTTGTTGCGCAACGGGAAGTCGCGCGATCTTTCAAGAAGGATCGCCAGGGTGTTGCGCACCACGTGGGTCTCGTGTGCTTGACAACCATTCATTGCATGGTGGCACAAAGGTGCTGCAAGAGGATCGAGAGTTGCAACGACGGCGCTTTTCACCACTTGGACGATCGAAGTCACGAGCAGAAGAGGAAGCTGGGATTTGATTGGATTGGTAATCATGATCTGGTGAGCCGATCGCGTGAACAAGTGCGCGAGTTTGAGCGCGCGCATAACTATGCAGAGGTCACCAGCCAACCAAACAGCAAGGAATAGGCAGTCATGGGTGGGACGCGAACCCGATTCCGAAGTGACCCGTACTGGCTTCTAGGATTGCGTTTCGTTGCTTTGCAGTTCATCGTCGCCCATTCGGACGCAAATTTCGGGCGTTTAACCGTTGCGGGGAGAAAGAATCAACGGGCTTGATGGCCTCCGACGGCTGGCGACGTTTTGAGTTCATTCCCTGTCAGTGTTAGCATCGACGATTGTTAATCCACTGGGACGACCTCTATTTCGCCCTTGTGAGCCGTCCTCTTTCGTGTGGGCTGGTAGATTCAAATGAGAAGCAGCAAACAAGACGATGAAGGTGTCTCGGACATCTCCTCAGTATCCCTGTGCTGTCCTGTGAAGAGACTCGTCCAACGCCATTGGCCCGAGTGGATGCACCCACCGGCCAGCTTGAAAGCAGAAAACCAACGAGTTTTGAGAGAGCTCAGCGTTCAAAACGATTCAAAACGATTCAAAACGATTCAAAACGATTCAAAAGGAACACAAAGCGAAGCAACCGACTGCTGACTTCCCATGGGCACAAAACCAAACTGGCCATTGGGAGGTCCCAAGATCAAACCAATCGCCCACCGTGGGGCTCGAACCCACG